>CAJQZJ010016246.1:3809762-3836442 GCA_907164525.1 Lophiomys imhausi | reverse complement strand
ATTTTATTAAGTATCTTTGCATCCATGTTCATAAGGGAAATTGGTCTGAAATTTTCTTTCTCCGTTGGGTCTTTGTGAGGTTTAGGTATCAGGGTAACTGTGGCCTCATAGAATGTGTTTGGCAGTATTCCTTCTGTTTCTATGTTGTGGAAGAGTTTGAAGAATATTGGTGTTAGCTCTTCTTTGAATGTCTGGTAGAATTCTGTGCTGAAACCATCTGGGCCTGGGCTTTTTTTGGTTGGAAGACGTCTAATGACTTCTATTTCCTTAAGGGTTATAGGACTATTTAATTTGTTTACCTGTTCTTGATTTAACCTTGGTAGGTGGAATCTATCAAGAAAATTGTCCATTTCATTTAGATTTTCCAATTTTGTGGAGTACAAGTTTTTGAAGTAGGACCTAACAATTCTTTGGATTTCCTCAATGTCTGTTGTTATTTCCCCCTTTTCATTTCTGATTTTGTTGATTTGGGTATTTTCCCTCTGCCTTTTAGTTAGTTTAGCTAAGGTCTTGTCTATTTTGTTGATTTTCTCAAAGAACCAGCTCTTGGTTTTGTCGATTCTTTGTATTGTTCTTTTTGTTTCTAAGTTGTTGATTTCAGCCCTGAGTTTGATAATTTCCTCTCATCTGCTCCTCTTGGGAGTGTTTGCTTCTTTTTGTTCTAGCTCACTCAGATGTTCTTTTAGGTGGCTAGTATAGGAATTCTCCAGTTTCTTTTTGAAGGCACTTAGAGCTATAAACTTTCCTCTTAGCACTGCTTTCAATGTGTCCCATAAGTTTGGGTATGTTGTGCCTTCATTTTCATTGAGTTCTAAGAAGACTTTAATTTCTTTTTTTATTTCTTCCCTGACCCAGAGGTCATTGAGGAGAGAGTTGTTCAGTTTCCATGTTTTTGCAAGCACTCTGTTGTTTTTTGTTACTGTTGAAGCCTAGCTTTATTCCATGATGGTCTGATAAGTTACAAGGAGTGATTTCAATTTTCCTGTATCTGTTGAGGCTTGCTTTGTGACCGACTATATGGTCGATTTTGGAGAAGGTTCCGTGAGGTGCCGAGAAGAAAGTGTATTCTTTTGTTTTGGGGTGAAATGTTCTGTAGATATCAATTAGGTCCATTTGATTCATGACATCTGTGAGGTTCATTATTTCTCTGTTTGGTTTCTGCATTGTTGATCTGTCCAGTGGTGAGAGTGGTGTGTTGAAGTCTCCCACTATTAATGTGTGAGGTTCAATGTGGGATTTGAGCTTCAGTAGTGTTTCTTTAATGAATGTGGGTGGTCTTACATTTGGGGCATAGATGTTTAGTATTGAAATTTCATCTTGGTGGATTTTTCCTTTGATGAGTATATAGTGTCCTTCCCCATCTCTTTTGATTAATGTTGGTTGAAAATCCAATTTGTTGCATACTAGAATTGCTACTCCAGCTTTTTTCTTGGGTCCATTTGCTTGGTATATCTTTTTCCAGCCCTTTACTTGGAGATAATGTCTATCTTTTTTGCTGAGGTGTGTTTCTTGTAAACAGCAGAATGTGGGATTCTGTTTTCGCATCCATTCTGCTAGCCTGTGCCTTTTTATTGGGGAATTGAGTCCATTGATGTTGAGAGATATTAATGACCAGTGATTGTTACTTCCTGCCATCTTGATGTTGGTAGAAATAGTGTGTGAGTGAGCTTCTTTCCTTTTGTTTTTGCTGCAGGCATGCTATTTGCTTCCTGTGCTTTCTTGTGTGTAGTTAACCTCTTTGGGTTGAAGTTTTCCTTCCAACATCTTCTGTAGAGCTGGATTTGTGTATAGATATTGTTTGAATTTAGCTTTGTCATGGAATATCTTGTTTTCTCCATCTATGTTGATTGACAATTTTGCAGGGAATAGTAGTCTGGCCTGGCATTTGTGGTTTTTTAGGGTCTGCAAGACGTCTGTCCAGGCCCTTCTGGCTTTTAGAGTCTCTGAAGAAAAGTCAGGTGTGATTCTGATAGGTTTGCCATTATATGTTACTTGACCCTTTTCCCTAGCAGCTTTTAAAATTCTTTCTTTGTTCTGTACATTTAGTGTTTTGATTATTATGTGGTGGGAAGATTTTCTTTTCTGGTCTAATCTATTTGGGGTTCTGTAAGCTTCTTGTATAGTTATAGGCATCTCTTTTTTTTAGATTTGGGAAATTCTCTTCAATGATTTTGTTGAAGATATTTTCTGGTCCATGGAGGTGGGACTCTTCTCTTTCTTCTATTCCTATTATTCTGAGATTCCGTCTTTTCATTGTGTCCTTGATTTCCTGAAGGTTTTGTGTCAGGACTTTTTTAGATTTGACATTTTCTTTGACAGATGTATCCATTTCTTCAATTTTATCCTCTGAGCCTGAAATTCTTTCTTCCATCTCTTGTATTCTGTTGGTGATGCTAGTGTCTGTAGTTCCAATTCTTTTCTTAAGGTTTTCCAGTTCTATGGATGTCTCAGATTGGATTTTCTTCATTGCTTCAACTTCCCTTTTCAGGTCTTCCATTCCTTTAAGTGCTTTATTCATTTCTATCACCTCCTTTGCAGTACTTTGTTGTTGCTCTCTGAGGTATTTGATTTCCTCCCTTAGGCCTTCTATTATTAATATAAGCGTAGGATTAAGGTCATTTTCCTTTGCTTCAATTGGGTTCAGCTGTCCAGAGTTGTCTGTAGCATTATTGCTAGGATCTGGAGACATCCTATTGTTTTGGTTTTTTTTTACCATGTTCTTGTGCTGACCTTTTGTCATCAGATGGACCCAGGTGTTATCTGTTTGTTTCTTTTGTTACCTGACCTTGGTGCTCAGGAAAACTCCCTGCCCTGGAGGTTGGCTGATCCTGAGATTCTGGTGTTTACCTCCAGATGGCGGGCAGATTCCTGTAATAGACTGACTGGCTCTCGGAGAGGAGGGTGGCTGCTGCTCTCCTCAACTGCTTGTGACCCAATTGGACCAATATAGAGGGGATTGGAATGGGGAGAGGGCTAGCCTCTGAGGACCTGGGAGCTGACAGGTCTCCTCAGAAAGGCAGGTAGAGCTGTGGTTGGGTCTGTGTTCTCCTCTCACTGACCCAGTTGTTCTGGCTCCCCAGGTAGGCTGACTGTGCAGGCAGGGAGCTCCACCCACAACAGATGCCGGCCTCAGTGTGCCTGTTGCTGACTGCCTCAGATGCTTGGGTGCTAGAGTGAGTGACCCACCCGTCCCAGTATTTGTGGAGAACACACTGTCCCGGGCTCTGTTTGCAGGCAGTCTTGGCTCCTAATTGCTTTGCTGTGACTGGGTTAGGTCTCTGCCTCTCCGCTACAGTGCACACTGTGCCACCATGTTGGAAACTCCGGAAAAAAATAATCTCACTTACCTTTGCTCTTGTGGTGTGGCTCGAGTGCAGGCTGGATATCAGATAGTAGAATTTTAAAGTCAGGTACCAAATACATATGGACTGGACATTGGGAATGTACGTTAAGCCATATAACCCTCATAACTGTGGCCTAATTACCTCTGTTGTTTTGTATTGTTTTTATTATTATAAGAGAAAGAGCCATTTTTTGGACTGAAAGGAGAAACTGTCGGGGGAAATAAGATATACCTTAAACTTAAAAGAAAAAAAAAAGGGAAGAGGATGGGGGATGAGGGTGGGAGGGTGGGACTGGAGGGGGGAATAGGGAGGGGGCTGCGATTGAGATGTAACTTGAAGAAATAAAAAATAAAGGAAAAAAATGCAAAAAAGAATGATTTCATAGTAGTAAATATTCCATCTTTAGTTTACACTTAATTAAAATTATTACTTGGGAAATAAATATCTCATCTCTGGTTTTAATCAGTCTTCTTTATAACAACAAATAGTTTTTTATGTACATGTCAATTTTAGTCAGGTTACTGGAATATGTGGAACAGAATCTGTGTTTAAAGACCAAAGCCTGATGTTAGAAGAAGAGCAAAAGCAGAGCAATGGTAGAAAGTGAAGCACCGATGGGTAGTAAATATTTCCATTTAAATACATATTTTGTGCTGTTTTCTTAATAAAGTTTTATGTGCAAATTGATCAAAGTTAACATTTTCTTATTACTAATAAAGCAACATAAGGTACCTATTTGGAAATATTTTTATTTGTTCATTGAAACATTCATACTTATTTAAAATATTTTAATTTTGAAAATGTATCTTATCTCCCTCCCACATGCTGTGGTATTAATCATTGTGACTTCCTGTGAATTTATATCCCCTTTAAAATTTTTATTGACAGTTCACTAAGTTCAATTAATGCTGTGAATGAGTGACTGTTCCTGAAGCTATCTACTGGGACATAACTAACCTGCAGCAGGAACAACAGAGATAAATTAGTTCCCTTTTTTTTTTTAACAACCATCAGTTGCCAATTGCTCCTCTGCTAGTGGTAGGACCCTGGGGGCTCTTTCTCATTCATGCTGGAGTTTTCACTAACTGGGTCTTGTGCAAGTCTAGTGTAAGACACACAGCTGCCATGAGTAGACTGTGCATCAGCTATGTCCTGTCCCAAAAAGATCATTTCAAATTAGTTCTCTTCATATTCACTGTTTTAATTCTCTGAACATTACACACAGCTGCTATGAGCAGATTGTGCATCAGCTATGTCACATCCCAAAAAGATCATTTCACACTATTTCTCCATATTCACTCTTATAATTTTCTGAACCTTCTTTCTGAACACATTCTGAGCTTTCAATAATGGGAGGCTAATACAAATGACCCATCTATAGTTGAGCACTCACAGAACTTATTATCATTTTAAGTAATTACGCATTTAAGTACTCTGCATTAAGTACCTATGCAAAAACAGCCTTCTCTGATCAAGACTGAGAACAGTCCAAACCTATGGGGATATATGTAAATAGTAACATCAGTAGATTCCTCCCTGCTGCCTTTGACTTCCATGGACATAAGTTTTTTTTATGAGGTTTACAGTATCAGATACTAAATCCATTATTGGAGTGGAACAGGTCTCAAACCCACTTTGAATGTGTTTAGTTACTCACATCACCACTGTGCCACTATAGCACCAGTTGGAATAATTTTCCTGTCAGGATGGTGTTTCAGCTTGTGAACTCTAGCACTGGTTAAGATATTGATGTCTTTATGTGTAAGGAGCCTGTAAGCAGCCATAAAGAAGGGCTGCAGGAAGTTTAGTAAAGTAATTTAAGTATTGGATTATAAGTAATAGCTTCTCGTTTAGCTGCAATGAGCTGTCAGCCACAGCCCAAGCTGAGACCAGCTGTAGGAGCTAGATAAGAAGATAGTGAGTGCCGCCCTATGCGTAAAGAGCCCTTAAGAAGCTGTCAGCCACAGCCCAGCTGAGGCCCAGCTGAAGGAGCCAGATAAGAAGCTAGTGAGTGCCACCATATGTGGATGACGTAGTAATTAGAATAATTAGCCCGCCTTATGCGGATATTATAATGAAGCTAAAATGAAAGTATAAGAAACCAAAGGAGACAAGCAGTAGGCGGCGATCAGTCTTGTCACTGACGTCCAGCCTCTGTCTCTATCTTAGGTCTATGCCCCTTCCTCAGACCTTGTGCTGAGACCTCTCTCTCTATCCCTTGCCCATTCACTCAGGCCTTGAACTGAGACTAGAAATGGGGCTTTGCTCCGAACATCGACGCAGGGAAGCAGGAGAGCCACGGTCTTCGGACAGGTCGTATGATGTGTGATGTGGAAATATTAACATAATTATAGGATGTGGTGGTTATATATATTGTAATATTAGTTATCCTAGCTTTAATGACCATTAAGTGTTTCTGTTTGATGCAGCTATCCTGATCCTATAGAAGTTGAAATATTCCATCTAGTATAAGTTGTTAATAATAAATATCATAAAGACCAGCCTGCCTAATTGTATTCCATTTGACCTTATTGGGTGGCGAGTGCCGTCACCTGGTCACAGGACTCCCTTCCACAGAGAAGGAGGTGTGGGGATTTGGATGACCAAACCGCGCTCCCCACATTATGCCACCAGTGGACTGAGTCACAGCTTCCAGCACTTTGAAAGTTCAGTAGTAAGGACAATGTCCTTGTTATTTTGCTTGCAGAGACTTAAGAATGTAATCCGAAGGTGTGCGATAAAAACAGATGTAGGATCTGACCATTTAATTATGGTGGGCAACCACTAACTGTAATTTTTTGGATGCCTGTATTGTTTTGGATGCCCCTGAGACCTCCTTGACAAATAATTCATAGGGAGATATTCTGTTCATTGTTCTTGATGATTTACTGAAAATTCTCATGTCTTCCTGAGGCAGTGTTGTTAACACTTTCCAAGTACCTTTGAGCAAGCTCATTTTAAGACATACTTTAAACTAGTTTACACACTGTTGAATTCCACAAGGCATCATCACACATCCTTAGTTTGGGCAAACCTGGATCTTACCCTCTAAAGAATATCTTTAGGAGTCATTTTAATGCTATGGTCCTCTAATAAAAAATAGTACATGGTTTCCCCCAAAGTCAATAACCTATCTAGTTTTAGTCCCACGTTCTTGACTGGTCAACACTGTGAGACATAGGTAAATAACTTATGGAATAGGATGTATACATATATATATATATACATCTATATATGCATGTGTGTATACATATATGTGTGTGTGCATATATATGCATATATATATGTATGACAGAAACAATTAAACATTACCAGTCAGGTGGGCTCAAATTATAATATGAACTTGAAATAAATATAACCAAAGTTAAATGACTCATAAAAAACTTTGAGACATTAAGAGAATTTTTGGAAAAAAAATTACCAGGAGATAGAAGGATTTCATATTAACCTGTATTTGAAGGAGTGATGTTTTCAAACTGGATCTCAGTCAGAGACCCTCTGCTCAACCAGGCCACAGCAGCCAAAAGCCCAGTAGTGAATGAAAGAACTAAACTGAGGACTTCACTCTGGGAAGCAACACCTCTGAAATGGCTAAAATCAATATTTAAAAAGTCTGAACAGGTCAATGAAGCTGATGATTATAAAAAAGAGAAGTCTTCATCCAATGAAGCAACACCTAAAAAAAGGTCTAAAGCAATAGCTGAGGAGTCTGAACAAGGCATTGCAGGAGCAGATGACATACCAAAAAGATGTCTTCCTCAATGAAGAAATGCCTGAAAATGTGCTAAATCCAACAGCTGAAAAAGCCACAGTGAGTGGTGGAAGTTTTGACTTCTTTAAAAACATGATTGTGTTGAATGAATGTGGTTTTTGTTTTGGTTTCAAGTATATGATATGGGGGTGCTTTGTTCATTGTTGAAAAACAGACTTGTGAGAGGGGCATGCAAAGAAGAGCATGTGATCTATTTACAGCTGGATATTATCACATGTGACAAACATGCTTACTGCCTTTGATGTGCAGACTCCTTGGAGAGTGCACACTCAACAGGGAGTTCCGAGTGTGGAGCATGTGATGTTGGCCAATTAGAATAAAACATTGTGCCGGGCGTGATGGCGCACACCTTTAATCCCAGCACTTGGGAGGCAGTGGCAGGTGGGTCTCTGCGAGTTCAAGGCCAGCCTGGTCTACAAAAGTGAGTCCAGGACAGCCAGGGCTACACAAAGAAACCCTGTCATGAAACCCTGCCCCCGCCAAAGGAAAACACCCTTGTGTGGATTTTTGAGGGGTTATAAATAGAAATCCCATAAACCCAGGGGGTCTTTTGCTTGACCTTGCTTTTACTTAGCTTCACTATCATTGCTGCTTCACTTCAAAATACTCTAGACAACGATTTCTCAACATTTGCTGCTGCCAAGACTTGCTGCTGATCGCTGCCCAGGAAGGACTGAATAGATTGTGGCCCAGAACAAGAGTTCCAGAGCTGCTGCTTCTTCTGCTGTCCCTGCTGGTGCTCCTCAGAACTGCTGCTTGTTTCCTGGTTAGCACTGTTGCTGTTGCTGCTTGTATCTCTTCCTGTGTATGCTGTTTTGGCTGGACTGCTGATGAATCACCCCGAGGACCTATATCTAAAGTGGTTTACACCTTCTGCTTCTATTAACGTTCTTTCTTCTGTACCTTGGGTCAGTGGGTTAAAAAGGATGTAGAAATTTTAATGTAACAAAAAATATATAGTTTAAAAGTGTGCCTTCAATGGTGGATAACTGTACCAAACAAAAGTCTTTACCCAGGCTCTCTAACAAACCTGATCCTGATATTCCTGGTCATATAATAGAGGACTGTTCTGCCTGGTTCTTGAGACAGACCCCAAAGACCACCCAGGAGCCAACTCCAATGTAAATACATGAGGGTTATTTATTCAAGCTCAGAGGTGGGACTCTCAATACTCACTGACACAGCAGTTCTAGTTGAGAGCCCCCAGACCCAAAAGTACAGAGTTTATATAGAGACTCAGACAAAGAAGCAGGTTCTTTACCATGTGATTGAATGACATTTGGTAACTAGTCATGTCCATTTCTGACTGGTTCATTGTTACTGACTAACCAGCTGTGGTCAGTTTGACCATCAGAAAGTTTGTTTAGACTTTTTGGGTGTTTTCTCAGAATGAGCTGTCCAGTGATGATGAGGGAACACACCTGGAATACAAGGTCGGGTACATTTTGTTGTTGTTCTGGAACTGGAGGTCAGCACTGAGTCAAACTTAATACAAAATGGAATCTTTTTTCAAGATGGATTCAGTCAGGGCTCCACAGACAATGATAGTATCTTTGTTACCGAGAAAATACCTAAAGATCCAGAAATGAAGAAAAACTACAGGGACTATACCTCTGTGGACAAAAGGCACTCTCTTTTTCTTGATTAAAATACATCAGAGTATATACACTGAAACAAGCTTACTGGAAGAGGATTAGAGAAGAGAGTTAAAAAACTTTTGGAAGATCTGAGGTTAATTTTTTTCCTCAGGGAGAGCCACTGCACAATACCTGTGAAGGATAAACACCACTAAAGAGTGTAACTCCAGACCCAACCATGGTAATAATTGGTAGAGAATCTGTACTACGTGGACTTCCTCATGAGGACAGGAGTGATGATATGTTTGTTGATGTAGCAAAAGTATGCAGAGTGTGCCAGCCCCATCAACAAAGAAACAAAAAAGATAGTTTGTGGGCTTTCTGGTAAAACTGAAGTTAATGCTATTCTTATGGAAGAGACACTACCTCATACTTCTAAAGGAAGAAAACCACTCCACAACAGTGAGTCAAGTTCAAGAAAAACTATACATGAAAGTGAATATACACCTGCCCATTTCTAGCGTTCCTCTGAGGACTCAGGTGAATAAGCATGGACCAGTTGGCTGCAACACTGTGCTCATTTCTTATCCAGTACCTCACAGAAAGACTGAAGGAGAGAGTGAATGGAAGTACTGAAAATTCTGACTCTGATGCTTCTAGTGCAAAAAAATGCTACCTACCACCTGTGGAGGAAGAACACACTCAAACAGAATGTTCCAAAAGCAAGAAGAAAATAATAATATGACAGAGAATACACATCCATACAATCAGTGATGTAATATATGAGAGAAGAATAAATAAAGAAGTAAAACAGGAGTGAGGAGGAAGAGTGAGCCCAGTCACTTTAACAAACTCCCCAAGCAAGACTTAAAGGAAAAAGTCCATTAAAATACATGAAAAGCCTGAAAGTAGCATCTGTTCTAACAAAGTGCCAAGTCCTGATAAGTCTAAACAGACAACATACTTAAAGAAAACGACTGAAGAAAAGATGCATGTGTGCAATCAAGACATTCTTCAGTAAAGGCCAAGGAGGATGTGAAGGAGCGATTGATTGGCACCACACAAATGAAGGAACTCCTCAAAGGATGTAAAGGAAATACTGAAGAAACAAACAGCTGTAGACCATGCAAGCCTGAGGGAACTCCTAAGGAATGAATTAAGGCAAATATGGACTGATCTGGAAAGACCCAGATGGAGCATTGGACCCTGAAGTACCTACTTCTTCAGAAAGGACTTAAAAGAGATGGTTCATGAACAAACTGAGAGTTCCAAAATTATTATTTGTCATAAAGGAGAGCAACTTCCTGGTATCTCTAAAGGAACTGCAGATATACAGAGATCATCTCTAGAACAAGAAATAAAGAAGAAATATGAAGAAGATTGTGGCCATGCCCCTCCACATTCAGGAGAGCCCTCAGTGAAAGCTGATGACGAAATGATGGACAGGCAGGATGATTCACTGTCTGCCTCTAAATGAACCCATGAAAGAAGATGTAAAAGAAGCATTTTGTGAAATATTTGAAAAATGAATATGATATTTGTTTGAAGACAGAACTAGCTCCTATTCCTGAACAAAGAAAATGGCTAAGGAAAATAGCTAAAGAACAAAACCTAAAGAAGAAATGTGACAGGACATTTGGCTGTGAAGACAACAAAGGAGGTAAGTAAATATTCATGAAGGGTTTGTAAAATATGAAAGTATTTTTTTCCAAGGAAGAATGATTCCCTTATATCTCTAGGGAAAAACCAAGTTTAAAGGAAATCTCTCAACAAGAAGTGGAAAAGAAATACAATGTTGAATAACATCTTTATGGTCACAGACTTCTGTAAAAACAGAGGAGGTGAAAATTGACTAGCAGAGTGCACTGCAGTATAAATACCTTTTTTGTTTTTTCGAGACAGGGTTTCTCTGTGTATCTCTTGCAGTTCTGGACTCACTTGTAGACCAGACTGGCCTTGAACTCACAATGGTCTGCCTGCCTCTGCCTCCTGAGTGCTGGGATTAAAGGCGTGCACCACCACGCCTGGCCCTGCAATATAAATATCTTAAAGAAGACATCAGAAAAGACTTAAAGGTGATGGTCAATGACAATTTGAAAATACTGAAAGTAGTGTTTATCCAAAGGAAGAGCTACTACCTGATGATACTATAAGAGCAATACACATAAAGGTTGAAAACAAGAAGCCAGGATATCTGTATGTGTCCCATTTTAGCTCTTTTGAGCATAGAATTTCTGTGCTGCAGGCTACTGAAGACACTGAGCCATCTTCTGTTGCCTACAATGATATTGTTGGTCACAAGAGTGAATAGATGACATGGGTTGCATCAATATGGCCCATGATGCAGAACTAGCTCTCCCACTTGCTTTAGCTGTTTATAGTGAGCATGCAAATGGCAAACCACATGCTGACCCTGAACCTGCTCCTGATCAATGCACTGTTGACAAACTAGAGCAAGCTCATAATACTGGCCAAGCCCTGGACTCTTTTGTCTTCTTGCTCAGAACTGATCCTGCGTCTACTCGTCTTCATGGCCCCAGGAATGATGAGGACCCTGATAATGATAAGAACATTGCTGTTGATGCTGCACATCCAGATAACCATCCCAGCCAAAGCATTAACACTGATACCTGGCCTGCTCTTGCTTGTCGTGCCAGTGACACCACTGATACTGAAAATGGCATAGAGATATGATCTGTCCTTCCTGTTTTCACTGAGGACATGAGATAATCCAAGTTGCTGCTCCAGATGATCGTCAGTCCTTTGAAACATCTACCTGGACCTACTGACATATTAAGTTACAATCTGTATCAGGAAGAATGAAAAAAAATAGAAATTTTAGTAAAAACATTTCTCTGAAAGAGATACAATGACCAATGGAAGAGAAGTATAACATATAAGCCCACAGTCCTTCAGGGACTTGAATTTGAGAAAGGTTTCAACAATTCTCATTGGAGCATATTCAGCATATGGCAATATAAAACTAGTAGATATATGTAGAAAACTGAAACTAGATCTGTATTGCTCACCCTGTCTAAAACTCAATTCCAAATGGACCAAGTCTCTCATGAAAGTGATATTCCTAATCTAATACAGGAAAATGCATGGTATAAGGTTAAGTCATTGCCACAGGAAAGGACTTTCTGCACAAGACTCAGGTAGTACATGATATTAAAGTTAATAAATGGACCACATGAAACTAACCAGCTTCTATGAAGGAAAAGATACCTTATTAAATTGAGTAGACAAGTTATACATTCTATAAACTATTTACCAGCTGCACATCTACAAAATCATTGTATCTAGAATATATAATGAAGCTATCCATTTCTTCAAATTATGATTCACGACACTCAAACTTTGCCTTATCTATACCCATGTACATAGGTATGTTTTGCATAGCAATAACTTTAAAATTTGTGTAATTATTTACTATGATTCAATGGATAGTATTGAGTCATGTGACCAGATTCAACAGAACAGTATGTGATAAAAAATAGAGTAAGTGTTTCATTATAACATTAAATTATTATCTCTTGTTTGTATAAAGTAGATTAAAATGTATATTATATTGGCAACTGATGTCATCTAACCCAACAGAATTAAGTGTAATACAAATTTAATATTTTATACAGAAATTCATCACTCTCACGAAATGTTTCCCATTTTCAATTTCAAATTTAAGGGTCCATTCTTCCATATATACTTTAAAAATTATAAAATACAGTTTTTTAATCCATTCTTTGATTGAAGGAGATCTGGGTTGTTTCCAGTTTCTGGCTATTACAAATAAAGCTGCTATGAACATATACTACTCAGCTATCACAAACAAAGAAATCATGCAATTTACAACCAAATGGATGGAACTACGAAAGCTCATCCTCAGTGAGCTAACTCAGACCCAGAATGATACACATGGCATGTATTCACTTATAACTGAATTTTAGCCACATAGTACAGGATAACTATACTACAATCAACAGACCCAAAGGAAGAGGAACATGTGCTTTGTTACCCATTAGTGGGGTACTTCAACCTAGTGGAACTGCCAGATAGGCCCCCAGTGCAAGAGGAAGCTCTTAGCACTCATGTGACTGATGAACTGAGAGGGGCTGATATGTGGGGGCACCCCACACCAGAGGAGTAGGATAGGTGAGAGAGGGGGTGGAGGGTGGGACTGGGTGGGGTGAAGGGAGGGGGCTGTGATGGAGATGTAACTTGAATTAATAAATAAACATTTTTAAAATATATAAAACACATACTTTATAATAACACATAAAATAATTTAATATTAATTTTTTAAAAGTGGTATTGTCCAATTAATAATTTCAATTAAACTATATATATACACCTAAATCCTTACAAAAAAGTAATTTTTGGAATGCCAATGTCTTATCAATGGTATATATTGCCAGGTTGGATACATATGAGACATTGAATGTTTTGTCTAGTAATTTATGAACTTTCCGCATCCTTTCAAGATCTACATTTAAATATATTATAGGGAAGTATACATCCTTGAACTATTCTGTGCCTTATAATACTAATTTAAACAAGTCACCAATCATTCACACCATCAAAATTTGCTTTTGGATGCAATATACTTTTCTGTAAAAGTTCTGTTACTTAATTTTGGGAGGGGGTGAGAGAAGATTTCTCTGTGTAGCCTTGGCTGTCCTGGAACACTGTCTGTAGACCAGGCTGGCCTTTAATTTATAAAAGTCCACCTGCCTCTCCCTCCAAAGTGCTGCTGGGATTAAAGGTGTGCACCACCACCACCTGGCACATTTAAAAATGTTCTTATCCCCTGTTCCTACAAAACATCCTTTGATGGCTCACTCTAGCATATGAAGCTGTTTTTGAGTATATATCTTTTTTACAGAGAAAGCTGGTACTGTTTTATTTTGGGGTTACTCTGGGACAATATCAATGTTTAAATACTTCCTTGCTACTTCAAATGCAATGCATTTGTTTATAGGTGTAAGTAACCATTCGACAAAAGTGAACTATACTTTGTATCTTTCTTATTAGTCCTCCTTTGTTCTTTTTACTAATTAGTTTTTGTGTTACTGATAACTCCTGACTTTGTGTTTTGAAAGGTATAAATGAGATGTGCCAGACATGGTTTTTCTGTGAGGAATGTCTATCTTAAAACAGAGACAATTAGATTACACAAACAAATGAATATAAAGAAAACAAGCAAACAGGACAAAGGTAACTGGAATTGCAATGTGTGCCCCACTATGTTATAGTGCATTCTGCTTTATTGAGTCAGATGTTAGTCTTTACTTTAAATTATCAATGGTTTTACTGATACATAAATTACACTCTAGAGGGAGATAATCAAAATATGATGCATCTGAAAAATTAGTTTTGTTTTCTTTCTTTAAATGTGGTGTATTACTTTGTGAAGTCCAGAACAGAATCTCTGAACTCAAATATCCTCTGTGCTACAAATACCAAATAAGCTGTGAGTATGTGTACATTCTGAAATGCAGGTCTACATGAATCATGTTCCACAATTTGCTAACAGAGGTATTCAATACTGGAAATATTAAGAAGGTGGAACTTGATTGTAGAAACATCAAAGCTCACCTGGCATTTACAAATAATTCTTCTGGCAGAATTTTTTTGAAACTTTTTGGGTGGATCACTTTTCTCCTTCATTACAAAATATGTTTTTTAAAATCATCCTTGATGGTATTGTTGCTTTGTTTTCATTGTTAGTTTGTTGTTTCCTGCGATGTCCTGATGCTGGGTTTTGAAGAATACATACAAGACATGACAGACAATGCTATCCTTATGGTCATGACTGTTCTGACAGTGAAGAATGTCAAGAATATGAAGGAAAACAAGAACAAATAAAGCATATACATAAATGAGTTGGTGGATATGTAGTATATAATATAATATTGTATTCTTTGCTTTAATGTTATAGATTAAAACACAACTGGTTACAATCATTTATTTCCCTTGAATATAAAATAGGATATGCTTTTCATGCAGATAATCAATAGTCTCAGTAGGCTAATACAAGCAAAAATAAAGTTTATGTTTGAAGAATGATGGAGGAAGGAGAGGTAAATTTCACTAAGGTTGAATGAAAAAGCCATAGGTACTTATTATTTTGAAAGTACACTTAAAATTATATATCATATATCATACACACACATTGATATATATTTTAAATAGTTATTCAACATGGGGGTGATATTCCCCTCTCAAAAGTCATAGTCTATTTACAAAAGTCCCCAGGCCATGTAATAGATATTTCCATTCGTGTAATTGTTTAGGGTAATCCAAGAGACCTCCAAATCAATTCATACTGTGCCATTGCTCTTGGTTGCTTTGTAGAATTAGAAGAAAAGTCCCTATTGCTGAAAACAATACCCATTTCAGACACAGAATTTGGAGGAATTAAACTGAAACTGACATGGAAGCCGCTGACCTGAGAACTAGCTTTCATAGTAACATTTTGTGTAAGGGGCCAGGGGAGAAAAGCAACCAATGATATACCATTAGAAAAAAATCCACAAAACAGAATGATTGTGGGTCTGGCAAGATGTACAAGCATTGTGTTAGTTGTAAAGTACAAGCATTGCCCTTTTCCTTGGTGGTAATCAACAGCTGACTCATTGGATTAAGGCCCACTCGGTAGGTGGAATATTGTGACTAGTCGAGTAAAGCTAGCCAATATCCATGGCTGGCGTGGTCCTAGACCTCCAGGATGACTTACTACTATAGTTATTAGAACTTCTGTAGTTCTAATTGGATTCTAATTACTTATTCTTAAATAAACAGTCATAGCCATAGATAAGTGCAGCCCTCAACTTTCATCAGTGATAGTAGATAAACATATTGCATATAACTAACTGGTCAAAAAGCAAGCATAAATAACCATTATGTGTCCAGCACCAGCTGATTCAGTTTCTACTCCAAAGACTCAGAAAAATTGTAGATGCAGAAGTCTGCCAGAGGACAAGCATCCCTGTAGCTAGATAACATCACATGACAGGAGTGTGGCACCTATAAAATCTCACCAAGACGCTTGTCTAAAAAGGATCTGCAAAAGGAAAACACTAGTTGAAATGCCAGCATGGATCCAGAAAACTCACAAGGCACAGCCCCTACATGCAGGTAAGTAGGTAATTCATGGTTACTGCAGGAGGAAGGATCAGTGTTTGCTAGGGATGAGCTCCCTGATATGTTATCCAATCCCAAGTGGTCAGCCTTAAACACATGTGCATATTAGCAACACTAAATGGCTCCTCTGTGTATGTCTTCAAAAACAGTAAAGTATTCATGAAATTGAGAGGGAGTAGGGGGCATGGAGAGTGAGAAGCAAGGGAGACAAAATGGACTTAATACAGTACTCACACACGAGAGTCTCAAAAAGTAAATATAGATAAAAATATAATACTTTCACCAATATTCAACTTTAACATTTGGATGAATGTTGTTTTAACTTGTTGCTTTTTCTCTCATCTTTTAATTACTATGCACTCAGTAGGCCATTTTATTCATATAATGTATATGTCATGAGGTTTTAAGAAAACTTCTGTAAAACAGCCTTCGAAATAAAACATGAATATTACCTTCTTGTGTTTATGTCATATTTCCATATTTGTTTGAGGAAATATTAAAAGCACAATTTCCTTGTATCCTCCTAGAAGTAACTTGTAAAAATCAGTCATGATAATGATAAAAGTGCTAAATTTTCTATTTTTGGAAGCAATTAAAATAAAAATTATTGAATAATAATTGGAAATAAGAACAATTCCATAGAAAACATCTCAGATCTACTCTATTTCTTACCTTCATATAATCATATATGCCAAAAGCCCAGCCAAGGAATTGAAACAGAAAACCTCATCTGCAGATTTTGATAATGGAACAAAGTTTATAATATGTAACTTTTATTTTTTACAAAATCTGAAGTGAGAAATTTAAATATACATATTTACATAGACAATTATTAATATACTTACTACTGTAATGTACTTTATTTCAAAATAGTTCTATTGAAAACTATAACAGTGTTAGAATAATATTTGCCTTGTTAAGAAAATACAGACTAAAGCCGGGCGGTGGTGGCGCACGCCTTTAATCCCAGCACTTGGGAGGCAGAGGCAGGCGGATATCTGTGAGTTCGAGGCCAGCCTGGTCTACAAAGTGAGTCTAGGACAGCCAGAGCTGTTATACAGATAAACCCTGTCTCGAAAAACCAAAAAAAGAAAAAAGAAAGAAAATACAGACTAGATACATAGACAGAAGTTAAAATGATTTAGAATCAGTTTTGTTTAGGAAGAGTAGAACTTACCAACTGTAAATACTTCTGTGGAAATGATAATAGATAAAATAGTTTCAATAATTGAAAATCACCAAGTAAATCTTTTGTGACATATTTACATAAGGCATATAAATATTCAATGAAATATGAAGTTCTTCTATAGATACGAAAGAAGGCATTAAAGTATAGGAAGCATAAATAGGAAGGGAAGGATCAGAACCTTCATTTGGGCTCCAGGATGTTCCAGGTACTAACTTAATAATTAGCAATAGTAGAGACTGGTCTTTGTGCAATTTCACATTGAGTTGTTAGTGCACCAGAGTGAGATGGTAATGACAATTTAAAATTCACATGACTCCTCTATTCAAGTAGAATCACAAGAGTAGAAAGGATCTCTGATGAAACATTGGTGTCACTGTGCAAGTTGAAGGCCATCACCATTGAAAGATTTGCTACATATATTTATGAAAGTTTACTGCTTCTAATTCATTTCAATTATAGAAATGCAAAGTTTAAGAATTAGGATTCAGGTTTTTGCTCAGTGTCATTCATGTGTGAGGCCCTGAATTGGACCCCATTACTAAAAAAAGATAATGATCTATGAAAGTCCTCTATAAATTTCAATCTGAAATTTTAAGCTAAGCTTATATTTGAGTAATACAAATATTATTTGTATATATTCTATTAACTCATAATATTACTATGTTTTCCTTTTAAATTAAGTCATAATCCTCAGGATAGTTCACACAAATATATAGACCAAGATCTTTTAAAGGAACATAAACAGAAGCATTACATGCAGAATTTCAGCAATCCACAGCTGTACGTATGGCACACAGAATACTTCTTTTTTTCATTAATGAATATAGTAATTTATTTTACATCCCAATCACAGCTTCCTCTCCCTTCTTTCCTCCCATCTCCCAATCTAACTCTCATTTCCCCTCCCTCAAGTCTCCCCTTTCTCATCAGAGAAGGGGAGGCCTCCAATAGTTATCAACCAGCCTTGGCATGTCAAGTTGCAGTAGGACTAGGTGCATCTTCTCCTATTGAGACTAGAAAGGGCAGCCAAGTTAGGGGAAAGGGATTCAAAGGTAGGCAACAAAGTCAGAGACAGCCCCTGCTCCAATTGATAGAGGTCCCACATGAAGACCAAGCTGCACACCTATTACATATGTGTAGAGGGCCTAGGTCCATCCTATGCATGCTCTTTGTTTGGTGGTTCAGTCTCTGTGAGCCCCTATGGATCCAGGTTAGTTGACTCTAGGTTTTCTTGTGATGGTCTTGATCTCTCTGGCTCCTTCAGTCATTTATCTCCATCTTCCACAAGATTCCATTTGCTCCATCCAATGTTTAGCTGTGAGTCTCTGCATCTGTTTCCATAAGCTTCTGAGTAAAGCCTCTTAGAGGACAGTTTCCTTCCCCCATCCACCATTGATGTCTGTTTTCTCTCTTCTCCTTATGGAGATTCAAGCATCCTCCCTTGGGGTCTCCTTGCTACTTACCTTCTTTGGGTCTGTAGTTTATACCGTGGTACTTTTTGACTGATATCCACTTATAAGTGAGTACCTTCAATGTATGTATTCTCAATCTGGGTTACCTTACTCTGGATGGTATTTCCTAGTTCCATCCATTTTCAGGCAAATTTCATGATGTACTTGTTTTTAATAGCTGATTAATATTTCATTGTGTAAATGTTAATCATTTTATTTACCCATTCTTCAACTGAGGGACATCTAGGTTGTTTCTGGTTTTTTTGGCTACAATGAATAAGTCTACTATGAACATAGTTGAACAAGTATCTTTGTGGTATGTTGGAGTATCTTTTGGATGTATGCCAGGAGTGGTATAGCTGAGTATTGAGGTAGAAATATTCCCAATTTTATGAGAAACTGCCAGATTGATTTTCAAAATGGTTGTAGAAGTTTGCATCCCACCACCAATAGAGTGTTCCCATTGGTCTACATCCTTGACAGCACAACCTTTCACTTGAGTTTTTGACCTGAGCCATTCTTAGTGGTGTAAGCTGAAATCTCAGAATCATTTTGATTTGCATTTCCCTGATGACTAAGGGTGTTGAACATTCCTTTAAGTGCTTCTCAGCCATTAGAGATTCCTCTGTCAAGAATGTTTAGATCTGTACTCCCTTTTAAAATTGGGTTATTTGGTGTGTGTGTTAGTGTCTAATTTCTTGAGTTCTTTATATATTTTAGATATCTGCCCTCTGTCAGATGTAGGTTTGGTGAAGATCTTTTCCAATTCTGTAGGCTGCCATTTGTTCTAGTGAAAATGTCTTTTGCCTTACAAAAGTTTTTCAGTTTCATGAGGTCCTATTTATTAATTATTGATCTTAGTGCATGAACTATTAGTGTTATGTTCAGGAAGTTGCCTCCTGTGCCTATGTGTTCAAGGCTATACCTTACTTTCACTTCTAGCAGATTTAGTGTATCTCATGTTATGTTGAGGTCTTTGATCTACTTGGACTTAAGATTTGTGCACCGTGATAAATGTGGATCTATTTACATTATACAGGGAGAATTCCAGTTCAACCAGCAATATTTATTGAAGATGATTTCTTTCTTCCATTGTATAGTTTTGGCTTTCTTGTCAAAAATCACGTTTCTTGGTGTTTGGGTTTATTTCTGGGTCTTTGATTAGATTCGTTAAATCAGTCATGTCTGCTTTTATGCCAATATCATGTGTTTTTTATCACTATTGCTTATAGTACAGCTTGAAATCCATAATGATGATACTACTAGAAGTTCTTTTATTGTACAGGTTTGTTTTAGCTATCTAGGTTTTTTGTTAGTTCAGAGGAAGTTTAGTATTTTTCTTTCAAGGTCTGTAAAGAATTATGCTGAATTTTTGATGGGAATTGCATTGAGTCTGTTGATTGCTTTTGGTAAGATGGCCATTTTACTATGCTAATCCTACCAATCCATGAGCATGGGAGATCAGGCCATCTTTTGATATCTTCTTCAATTTCTTTCTTCAAAAACCATACAAGTCTTTCATTTTTTTGGTTAGAGTTAAACCAAGATATATTATTTGTGGCTACTGTGAATAATGTTGTTTTCCTAATTTATATCTCAGTCCAGTTCTCATGTGTATAAAGGACAGCTACTGATTTTATGAGTTATTTTTTTAATCCAGCCACTTTGAAGGTGTTTTATCAGCTGTAGGAGTTCTCTAGTAGAATTTTAGGGGATACTTATGTATATTGTCATATCATATGCAAATAGTGATACTTTGACACTATACTTTAGAAACATGTTTGTTTTTTAATTGATTAACAATTGAAAACTGAAATGTTTTAATACACACATAACATATTTACAGGTGATCTAGGATGCCCAGAAACAGTATTTTTAGCATTGTGTAGCTCAGAGTGATCTTGGAAATTTAAGTAGCACTGAAACCAATATGTAGGCATTATTTAAAGTGTGTAGTGTTAGATATGATGCAAGAAACCTGAGTTGACTTTTTAAATAGTAAGTACAAAATTAAGAGGAAATTAGCTTTTCCCCATGATTGGTTAGTGAGAGTCTCATTCTAGAACTGGCTACTCTTGGAAGTAAAAATATGTACTCTTCAATTAAACGGAGAGCTTCAAAGAGATTCTTTTTTGGGGAAGAACTAGGTCTTGTTATAGATCCTTTGCTGGAAGTACTTCACTCTGAATACCCCAAAGAGCATTATCAATCTGCCTCTGCCTCCCATGTCCTGTTATTAAATAAAATTTTGTCAATGCTACATTGGGTTGCATGAAATTTTCACAACAAATATTACTTATCTATCATAATATCAACATTAAGAGATAGATTCTGAATTTCTAAATATTCATGACTTTAAACATTTCCCAATAGAAAACCAAAGATATAGAGGAAAATCAGTCTTCAAAGTTGGTTAGTATTATATATAAAATTTTGGAGTATTAATCAACTTTTTTTTTTTTTAAAATGACATCTTGAAATTTGCAGGTAAATGGATGGAACTAGAAAAGATCATCCTGTGTGAGGTAACATAGACCCAGAAAGACAAACATGTTATAGACTCACTTATAAGTAGATATTAACTGTAAAGACAAAGATAACCATGCTACAATCCACAGACTCAAAGTAAGAAAGATGGCTCAAGGGGGGGGAATGCTTTAATCATACTGAGAAGGCAAAACAGAACAGACATCAGGAGTGGATGGGGGAAGTGACTGTGTGGGGTGGACGTTGGGATCAGATCAGGAGAGATCAGCTCTGGGAGGCTACAGAAAGGGAAAGAGTCCTTATTAGAATAACTGGAATGGGGGGTGGGCATCTCTGGGATGAGCTAGAAATCTAGGGCAATGGAAACTTCCATAAGTTTCTCATGAGGGTAACCATATCTAAGACTCCTAGCAATGGGGAATATGGAGTCTGAACTGGACATCTCCAGTAACCAGGCACAAGGAGGAATCAGTATACCAGCTCGGCCACAAAACCTTTGACAGATGATTTGTCCTACCTACAAGATGTGCTATAGTAAAAGTGGTACAGAAATTGTGAGAGTGGCTAACCAATGACTGGTCCACCTAGAGACCCACTGCCATGAGAGAGAGTCCACCCCCAGACTGCCCAGAATGCCAGGAACCAGAGGCTGAATAACGCAGAGACCCATGATAGAACCTGCCCTTTTCTGAAGAGAAATGGAGAACTAGATGGGGGGATGGATTAGGGAAGTGGAGAGGTTGGAATGAGAAGAAACTGTTGTCAGGATGTAAAATAAATAATTAAAAATTTAAAAAACAAGAAATTAATTAAAGCAAGCTATTTTATTCATGTACATGGACTGCCTTGCCCTAAGGTGGTATTTGAGAGGTCAGTATTGGATGTGAAGAATTTTAGACTTTAGAGATAGACAGTATGTAATTTCCACATGGGGGACTTTGCATCAAAATAAGGAAACTTAGAAGAGCAAAACATAAGAATAATGAGATAATTTTAAAGACCTTATAAAACAAAAACATGATTGCAACATGGTCATGACAACAGGTAGTCAAAACAAGGTAGATATAACAATCCTCTTAAAACAAAGGTAGTTATTGCAAGATAGTTATTAACTTTTTGAAACAAAGATGTGATTGCACATCCTGAACAGACAGAACAGGTCCATTTGAAGTTAAGTTTACAAGTAAGGCATAGCCCAATCCTAGAGAAACAGAGTATTCATCATAAACACTCATGAACCCAGTTTGTCTTTATCATAAGATGGTTTTTAAGCCTAAGCTGGAGGCAAGTTGGTTCTTCAAAAGGAAACAATACAACGAATACATGAAGCCTATTGGCATGGAGAACCGAAGGCTCAGTAAAACTAAAAAACACTGTGTACATGGCCAGGGAGTAGTTTGAAGAGAAAACTAAACTGATAATAAATTAATTAATAATATCATTTAAATAGAAATTTAATATATTAGTGTAACATGTGTACATGAACATGTTCTATAATTCCTGAAAAATAATCCCTTCCCAATGCTGGTCTCATCTTGCTCATTTCAAAAGTATGATACTATGCACACGGTTAAGTGATGTCTTCCTTCCAACCTTTTATGGTCAGTCAGTAAAATGTACCCATGTATTGACTAAGAGGAAATGCCAAACATATCAAGACAACTATTAAACTTTTGCTAGAAATCCCAGGAAAAGTCTAAGACAGGTTTGGAAGATTGGCTTTCTTCATGGGACACTCTCAATATAGTCAGAGGAACATGGAAACACAGAGGCTAATGCTGATATTCATGCCATGAGCTGGCTGATTGTTAACTACAGGATCATGGAATTAATCAAACTCTCTGGATGACAAGTACCTAACTAGTTAGACACTAAGTTACAATGATATAAACATTAGAAATGTTTGATGACACTGTAATGCCCAGATGGTGAAATTACCAGACACAATCAGGACACTGAGTCCTATGCAAATACAAAGGGTCTATTATTGTTACAAGCTCAAGCAGGGACTGACCCCTGGTGACACCTGTGTACAGGCAAGCATGCTTACTGGATGGCCCCAAGTATGGGGGTAACAGGAATTTTAAAGGAAAAAACTACAAGTGGGGAGTTACATGCCTTGGAGTTTCATGATTGGTTAAGGGTACAAGGGGCATTGTGTAAGATTGTCTAATCTCTATGGGGAAGTAGGTTATCTTTTAAAAAAAAAGGTGTATGGAACATTGTGAGACAACTGCAGCTGCTGAGGCAGTTGTTTTTGTTAAGGGTGCATTCTGTGGTTTAGCCTGGAATTGAGAGTCAGGCAGGGGAGGAGTTGAGCCTAGGAGTTGTACTTTTCAAATGGAGTCTGTGCTAACTCTTTGTCCTCTCAACACTAATACATAATGTACATTAGTAAACCATAGAATCCAGTCCAGAGTAGAACATTCCACAGACACTAACTTTTTTCATTGCTTCAAATTATTTAGCATTAATTTTATAAATCTCTAAAATCCTACCCTGGTAGAGAGATGTCTGAATGATTAAAGAAAATGTAAAACATATTTGATTAGATGATATTAATCTATAATATGTAATAATTATACCAAAAGAAGGTTCTATGGTAAATCAATAATTGAACTAAAAGTACATAGTTTATAAAAACTGATATGAAGCCTAGTAACTCATACAAGATCATATGACTATTCAAATGGCGTTCTAAGTAAGAGACCAATTGTTATCATAATGTCATGTTATATTAGGCTTTGGATGAATCATTTATAAATAGTTTTTCAAGGTTAACTGATTTTTTTTGCTGATTTTTAAAAGTGTATTTCCATAATGTATTTGATCTGAGTCATGGTCACTATTCTGGAACTCAACCAAGATTTAGAAAGTTGGGGCACAGTGCCTTTGATACTGATCACCTATATTTACATTTGCGTGATTTGTTATTAAATATTTTGCCATAAAATTTTCCTGTCTCATAGTGCTAGCATCAGAGGTATGAACCCATCCTGTAATGATGTCAGTTAATATTACACAAGACTGCATATTCCACCCTAAACTGAAGATCATATAACTAGCCCTCTGACTTAATGTTTACCATAAACAAGAGCCCTGTAGTCTGTTCCTTCTTAACACACTGAGCATTCTCATGCTTGTTCAAATTGCAGTGCTCCAGCCCTGCCTATAGTTGTCACAAACTCTCTTTTAAAACTGATGTGAAACCTCAACAGCCTATGCTTCCTGTCATTGTATTTGTCATGGTATTTTGGAGTCATGTTAGTATTCACATCTAATGAAAATCTCTTGAGGGTTTATTAGATGTGAATAGTAACACACATTTCCAACCAACTAAAACAAACAGTAGTAAAGGTTTGCAATCCTTTTTGCATGAATGAGCTAAATTTTCCTCTCAATGTCAGTTCTCCTGCATTTCAAAAGACATTCAAGTGGCAGATGTGCCATTTTCCAAAGGAAAAGTTTGATGACCTGCTTTGCTAGAACTATGGCAAAATTCTGAAACTGTTCAGTACTAAAACATGTTTGTCTTCTAACTTCCTGTTCGGTGAAGCTTCTGTGGTGCTAACACTAACATCTGAAGTAGTTGTTTATGAGACACAATTCTCAGGGTAATGTGACTTACACACTTTGTCTGCATCATATTTCTGTGGTTACATTTATGTAGTCAACTAGGGGAGAATCATCCATGTGCTCAATGGATTTTGAAATCAAATGCATTTCATTTCAAAACATTTCAAATTATTTAGCATTAATTTTATAAAACTCTAAAATCCTACCTGGTACCAACATGAACATGTTTGCTGATGGAAAATGTGCAATGAGGCTAGTGGCTGGAGGACCCGTACGTAGCATCTGTGTGCTGCAGATCTTACTAGAAAAGTGGAACCCAGAGCCTCAACACAGAAACATTCACAGGACTTTGAACAAGTTTTATTATTTTAATTAATATTAATGTGGATATCATTACATTTCCCTAATAAGTAGACAAATACTTAGAAAAAGAAACAGAGAGAAATCATAACCACACTACATATACACAAAGCAAGGAATACTGTTAGTTAACTTGATTATGAAAGTTTTTCTCAATATTTTTTATTTAATACATATATAAGAGTATGATATAATCTTGAATATGTAATTTTGCTTTTCAATTATACAACATCAAAACTATGAAAAAAATTAAAGAATGTAAATGACTCTTAGAAACTATTAGATCAAAACAAGAAAAAAATTGCTGTGACAAACACCATGATGAAAGGAACGTTTAAAAAGAAAACATTTAAGTAGGCTTACAGTTTCAGAGGCTGAGAGTCTGTGAGAGTGGAGAAAAGCCATGACAACAACAAAGCCAAGAGCTCACAAGCAAGATCCAAAAGCTGGAGTAAGAAAGCACACTGGAAATTGGGGGAGGCTTTTGTAACCTCACAGCTTACCAGATGGTACAGTTTCTCCAACACAGCCACACACCCCGATCTTTCCAAAGAGTTGCTCTAGTTGGGAACCAAGTATTCAAACATGGTCTATTGGGGCAATTCTCATTCAAAGCATCATAATGCTTAAAGTTGAACTTTCAAAAATGACCTTCTGAAAGTGATAACGTAGATAAGCACACTGTTTGAAAACATTTGTTTTCTTTTTAAAAAACAGGAATGTTTGCAGGGTTATACATATATAGGGCATGATCAGAATAATTTGTGAAATCAATGGAAGGGGTTTCTAAAAATGTTGTCTCTACAACCCCTGACACTATTAATGTTCCATCATGCTTGTAGACAGGAGCAGATAGTGACTATGGTCTGAGATGCTCCACCCAGGAAAGGATCAAAACAGATGCAGAGACCCACAGCCAAACACTGGGCAGAGACCTGGGAGTCTTGTGGAAGAGTTGGGGAAGGGCAGAGGAACGGGAAGGGAACAAGAACTACACAAGACCATCAGAGGCATGGAAACCAGGCCCATGGGGGCTCTCAAAGACTGAACCATCAACCAAAGAGCATGCATGGACTGAGTTCAGGCCCCTTACAGTCATGGAGCTGAGGGACAGTTTGGTCTTTCTGCGGTCCCCCTATTAAATGGAGCTGGGGCTCTCCCTGACACCTACTCTGTTGCTTACAGTCGGACACATTTTCCCTAGCTGGGAAAATGACTGACTTCAGTGATAGAGGTTGCTGTTAGTTCCAATGAGACATGAAGTACTGGGGCGGGTTGGTACGAGGGTCTCTTCCCTGAGAAGGAGAAAGAATGGGTGTAGATTGTAGAATGATAGGATTAGGAGGTGAGGGCTGTGAATGGGATGTTAAAATGAATAAATAAATAAATTTTTAAAAATGAAAAAAAAATGTAGGCTTTAAGGCAATCAACATTTCATTCTTTTCTTAATAATGTGACATAGTTTTGTTACATTCCACAGCTTCTAAATACTACTCAAAGGGTACAATATATTTTGATATATTTATGAGCTATTTGTGTTTTTCCTCTCTGAAATACCTTTTTATCTCATAGTGACTATCTTTCACTTATTGATACAAACACATAACTATGATAATCTCTTATCAGCTATAAATGATCCAAATATTTTGCTTATGTGACATTTTCTTGCACCTTTGTCTTTGTGGATCTTTTAATATAATGAATTAGAGCTTTAATTTTATTATAATTAAGTTGTATTCTCTTATTATTATGATTTGTATTTTGATGAGCCTGGAGCTTAA
>CAJQZJ010016246.1:3721087-3747616 GCA_907164525.1 Lophiomys imhausi | reverse complement strand
CCCCCCCCCCCCGGGAACACTCACAGCTCCCAAGGGACTATTAAAAGTCCCTGGGCAAGGCTCTCCCCATCTCTCACAGCCACTAAACCCGGGATTCGGGAACTCCCATTTGGAGAGGCGCCTGGTAAGATCGATCCCAACTTACAGCAGGCAGAATCAGGGTCCACTTGGCCATAGATCGCTGGCCTACTGGGCTCCCCACACATCAGGTTGAACTTACACCCACTTAAAAAACTTTGCGAGATAGTGGAAGGCTTAGCAAGGAACAAACAGGGGGCTCAGCGGGTGGTCCGCAGCCGCTCGTGAAGCGGAGGGCGGGAAGTTCCAAGACAGCGCGGGAAGCTGGGAACACAAAGGCGGGCAGGAGGGGCCGAATCCCACATACTCACAGTAGCTGGGGAGGGAGCACGGCTGGCAGGGCCAAATCCCTGGGAACGCACGGCAGGTCATCTGGGGAGAGAGACAGGCGTGGGCGGGGCCAAGGATCCCTACACCCACGGCTGAGATGCTGGGACGAGAGGTCCACTCAGGCAGCTGGAGGATCCGGGGCTTGGGGTACCCACAGGACCCGTGGTGGCGCAGACAGGAAGGGAATCAGGCACAGAGTCCAGCCCTGTGGCGAGAAGCCTAGAGAGAAAACAGAAATCGGGTCAATAGCTGTATCCTGGAAAATCCAGACATATTAGGTGTGGAACCAGACCCTGTCAGCCTCCATGACGACAAACAAAGTCCACAGAATCTGTGCCTGGGCAAAAAGGCCCATACTATCAGAACCATTACAGGCTGATAACTCAGAGTGCAACATAGGGAATTCTGAATTGGGAGGAGTGAAACAATCCTGGACCATTACTCACAACCTGGGAATAGGCTGCACCAGCTCACAGTGCCTCAGGCGATTAAAACCACAGTGACCTTGAAATCCCCCTGTAAGCAACGACAGAGAGCCAAGTATCTCGTCCCCTGCACCAAATCATCCACTGTGGTTCCAAGCACAGAAAACAGACAGCTAAATGCATACAATGGCGAAAGGTCAAAAAAAAAAAAATAGAAATCAAGGAATTATGACTCCAACAAAGCAGAATCATCCTAGCTCATCCAATTCGGATGACAACACACCAACAGAAACACATGAAAACATTGACAATTCTGCATTATGGAAAGTGATAGAGTCCCTGCAAGAAGAACTTAAATCTATGAAGGAATTCAAAAAAGCCACAATTCTAAAAATCAAAAGAAGAAACAACACCATTAAAGAGCTCCAAGCCAAGGTGACAGAGCTTGAACAGGAAAAGGAAAAAGCCATGAAAGATTTTCATACAAAAACAAGCAAGCTGGAGAAGGAAATGTACAAAACGAACAAAACCATACAAGACATGAAAATAGAAATAGAAATAAAGAAAACACAGTCAGAGTTAAAAGAGGAAGTGGAGAACCAAGGGAAGAGAACAGGAACTACGGATGTGAGTATCAACAATAGGATGCAAGAGATGGAAGACAGGATCTCAGGCATGGAAGATTCAGTGGAAGAAATCAATACAACATCCAAAGAAAATGAGAAGGCTAAAAAAATCTCTCACCCACAACATCCAAGAAATCAAGGACTCAATGAAAAGACAGAACCTAAGAATTATAGGTATAGAGGAAAGAGAGGACTCCCGACTCCAAGGTCCAGGAAATATCTTCAACAAAATCATAGAGGAAAACTTCCCAAACCTGAAAAAAGAGATGCCAATAAAAATCCAAGAGGCTTACAGAACAGCAAACAGATTAGACCAGAAAAGAAACTCCTCTCGCCACATAATAATTGAAACCCCAAATGTACAGAACAAAGAAAGAATATTAAAAGCTGTAAGAGAAAAAGGTCAAGTCACATACAATGGCAGACCCATCAGAATTACACCTGACTTCTCCTCAGAAACTTTAAAAGCTAGAAGGGACTGGTCAGATATACTACAAGTCCTGAGAGATCATAGGTGCCCAGCCAGACTACTTTACCCAGCAAAACTCTCTATCAACATAGATGGAGAAAACAAGATATTCCATGACAAAATCAAATTTAAACAATATCTACCCACAAACCCAGCCCTACAGAAAATCCTAGAAGGAAAATCCCAACCCAGAGAAGAAAACTCCACCCAAGAAAACAAAGGGAATAGAAAACCCCTCAGCAACTAAACCAAAAGAGGCACAGGACCACCACCTATACCAAACTAATGGGAAATAACAACCCCAGGTCACTAATATCCATCAACATCAATGGACTCAACTCTCCAATAAAAAGACATAGGTTTACAGAGTGGATCCACAAGCAAGACCCTTCCTTATGCTGTATACAAGAGACACATCTAACTACGAAAGACAGACACTGCCTCAGAGTAAAGGGCTGGGAAAAGGTTTTCCAAGCAAATGGACCCAGGAAGCAAGCTGGAGTAGCCATCCTAATATCAAACAAAACAGACTTCCAACTGAAGTTAATGAAGAAAGACAAAGAAGGGCACTATATACTCATTAAAGGGAATATTCATCAAGAGGAAATTTCAATACTGAACATCTATGCCCCAAATACAAAGGCACCTACTTTCGTAAAAGAAACACTTCTAAAACTTAAAGTGCACGTCAATCACAACACATTAGTAGTGGGAGACTTCAACACCCCACTCACAGCAAAGGAAAGACCATCAAGACAGAAGACAAACAGAGAAATATTGAGTCTAACAGAGACCATGAAACAAATGGACCTAACAGATATCTACACAAATGGACCTAACAGATATCTACAGAACGTTTCACCCAAACACAAAGGAATACACCTTTTTCTCAGCACCCCACGGAACCTTCTCCAAAATCGACCACATAATTGGTCACAAAGATAGTCTCAATAGATACAAGAAAATTGAAATAATACCTTGTATCTTATCAGACCACCACGGAATAAAGCTGGTCTTCAAGAGCAAAAGAATCAACAGAAAGCCTACACACACATGGAAATTGAACAGCACCTTACTGGATGACCACTGGGTCAGAGAAGAAATAAAGAGGGAAATCAAAGACTTCTTAAAATCCAACGACAATGAAGACACAACATACCCAAACCTATGGGATACATTGAAAGCTGTGCTACGAAGAAAGTTCATAGCACTAAGTGCTTTCAAAAAGAAAATTGTGACAGCTCATATTAGTGAACTAACAGCTAAGCTGGGTGAATTGGAAAAAGAAGAAACAAACACTCCCAAGAAGAGCAGAAGACAGGAAATCAGCAAGCTTAGAGCTGAAATCAACAACTTAGAATCAAAAAGAACTATACAAAGAATCAATGAAACCAAGAGTTGGTTCTTTGAGAAAATCAACAAAATAGACAGACCCCTAGCCAAATTAACTAAAAGGCGAAGGGAAAGAACACAAATCAACAAAATCAGAAATGAAAAGGGAGAAATAACAACAGATATTGAGGAGATCCAGAAAATATTCGGGCATTACTTTAAAAATCTATATTCCACTAAATTTGAAAACCTAAGTGAAATGGACAATTTCCTCGATAAATTCCACCTACCAAAACTAAATCAAAATCAGATTAACAGCTTAAACAGCCCAATAACACCTAAGGAAATAGAAACAGTCATTAATAATCTCCCAACCAAAAAAAGCCCAGGGCCAGATGGCTTTAGCACGGAATTCTACTGGACCTTCAAAGAGGAACTAACACCATTACTTTTCAAACTCTTCCACCACATAGAAACAGAAAGATCACTGCCAAACTCATTCTATGAGGCCACTGTCATTCTGATTCCTAAACCACACAAAGACCCAACAAAGAAAGAGAACTTCAGACCAATCTCCCTCATGAACATAGATGCAAAAATACTTAATAAAATGCTAGCAAACCGAATTCAAGAACACATCAAAAGTATCATACACCATGATCAAGTAGGCTTCATCCCTGGAATGCAGGGATGGCTCAATATACGAAAGTCTATCAATGTAATTCACCACATAAACAAGATGAAAGAAAAAAAACACATGATAATCTCGCTAGATGCAGAAAAAGCATTTGACAAAATCCAACACCCCTTCATGCTAAAAGTTCTGGAGAGAACGGGCATACAAGGACCATACCTAGAAATAATAAAGGCAATATACAGCAAGCCAGTAGCCAACATCAAATTAAATGGAGAGAAGCTTGAAGCATTTCCTCTAAACTCAGGGACAAGACAAGGATGTCCACTTTCACCATATCTCTTCAATATAGTACTTGAAGTCCTTGCTAGAGCAATAAGACAACTGAAGGAGATCAAAGGGATAAAAATTGGAAATGAAGAAGTCAAATTATCCCTATTCACAGATGATATGTTAGTATACATAAGCGACCCCAAAAACTCCACCAAAGAACTCTTACAGCTGATAAACAACTTCAGCAAGGTGGCTGGATACAAAATTAACTCAAAAAAATCAGAAGCCCTTCTTTATACAACAAACAAATATACCAAGAAAGAAATAAGGGAAACAACCCCCTTCACAATAGCCACAAACAACATAAAATACCTGGGGGTAACTCTAACCAAGCATGTAAAGGACTTATATAACAAGAACTTCAAGCCCCTGAAGAAAGAAATGGAAGAGGCCTTTAGAAGATGGAAAGATCTCCCGTGCTCATGGATAGGTAAAATCAACATAATAAAAATGGCTATCCTACCAAAAGCAATATATAGATTTAATGCAATTCCTATCAAAATACCAACACAATTCTTTATAGACCTGGAAAAAGCTAGTCTCAAGTTCATATGGAATAACAAAAAGCCCAGAATAGCTAAATCAATCCTGTCCAATGAAAAAACATCTGGAGGTATCACCATCCCAGATTTCAAGCTGTACTACAGAGCAACAGTAATAAAAACAGCATGGTACTGGTATAGAAACAGACCAGTGGATCAATGGAATCGAATTGAAGACCCAAACATGGATCCACACACCTATGGCCAACTAATCTTTGACAAAGAAGCCAAAAACGCACAATGGAAGAAGGACAGCATCTTCAACAAATGGTGCTGGTCCAACTGGATGTCCACTTGCAAAAGAATGAAATTAGACCCATACCTATCACCTTGTACAAAACTTAATTCCAAGCGGATCAAAGACCTTAACATAAGGCCAGCCACACTAAAGATGCTAGAAGATGAAGTAGGAGAAACCCTTGAACTCATTGGCACAGGTGACAACTTCCTGAAAAGAACACCAACAGCTCAGGACCTGAGATCAACAATCAATAAATGGGACCTCATGAAACTGAAAAGCTTCGGTAAAGCAAAGGACACTGTCATTCAAACAAAACGGCAACCAACAGACTGGGAGAAAATCTTCACCAACCCCACATCTGATAGAGGGCTATTATCTAAAATCTACAAAGAACTCAAGAAACTAAATGCCAAGAAACCAAATAATCCAATCAAAAAATGGGAGATGGAGCTAAATAGAGAATTCACAAAGGAGGAATCCCTAAGGGCTGAGAGACACCTGAAGAAATGTTCAACATCCTTAATCATCAGAGAAATGCAACTCAAGACGACCCTGAGATTCCACCTAACACCTGTTAGAATGGCTAAGATAAAGAGCTCAAATGATAGCGCATGCTGACGAGGGTGTGGAGAAAGGGGAACCCTACTCCATTGCTGGTGGGAGTGCAGGCTTGTGCAACCACTATGGAGATCTGTCTGGCGATATCTTAGAAATCTAGGAATAACCTTGCCTCAGGACCCAGCCATACCACTTCTGGGTATACACCCAAAGGACCTCTCAAGGAGACATAGGGAAGTCTCCTCATCTATGTTCATAGCAGCCTTATTTGTAATATCTAGAAATTGGAAACAACCCAGATGTCCCTCAACTGAAGAATGGATTAAAAAATTGTGGTACATCTATACAATGGAATATTACTCAGCTATCAGAAACAATGAAATCATGCAATTTGCAACCAGATGGATGGATCTATAGGAGCTCATCCTGAGTGAGCTAACCCAGTCTCAGAATGATGCACATGGCATCTATTCACTTATAGTAGGATTTTAACTATATCGTACAGGATATCTGTACTACAACCAACACTTCAAAAGGAACATGGACATAATTTTTTTTTATCCTTTTCTTTTTCCTTCTTTTTTTCTTTTTTCTTTTTCCTTTTCCCTTCTCTTTTTCCTCTTTTTTTGTTGATTTTCTTTGTTTTTGTGGGTTTGTGTGTTTGTTGGTCTTTTTTTAGTATTCCCCCAGTAGCAATGAGACACCATTCACTGGCAATACTGCCCCGTAGGGCCCTGGTGAATGAAGAGGCTATTGGCCCTCATATGACTCCTGATCTGTGGTGAGAAAATGTTAGGCAGGGACACTTCACCCCAGAGGAACAAGACGGAAGGGTCAGGGGGTAGAGCATGGGAGGGTGGGGCTGGGAAGCCAGAAAAGAGGACAATATGATAAGAATGTAACCTGAAGCAACAAAGAAATAAATTTATTAAAAAAAAAAAAAAGCAGGGGGCAGGGCTGAAACACTGTGAATGGAACAGAGGATACAGCCATTCGGCCTGGTTTTGCAGACCTCCAGGTGTCGAGAAGACGTGGAGCTAAGGTAAAATACAAGAGAATTGTGGTATTGGCCCATGCCTTTGACTTCAGCGGAGACGGGGGGGGGCACCGTAGAGTTGGTGGTCTTATGTATTCTGGAGTCATACGGAGCGGGGTGGTGAGGGTGCATACTCTTGGTCCCACCATTCAAGAAGAGTACACCCTTGGTCCCAGCTCCCAGCACACTGGAGACAGAAACGGACAGATCCCGGAGCTCAGGGTCAGCCTGATGCTGGGCAAACTCTAAATAGAGAAAGACTTCAATCCAGGAGTGGTGGAACACATCTTTGATCCCTTCAGATGGGAAACACAGGTCCCTGATCCCAATAATTAGAGTTCAGAGACACACACATGGGATTTGGAGGGACCTAGGTTTGGAGATTACTTACAAAAGGCTTTCTCGATGCAGGCAGATTGTCCTTTGGGATCTCAAAATATATACACCAGAGCTGGTTTAGCTCCAAGGTGACAGAATGATTTCTTCTTTAACCCAGATTGAAAGATAACGCTTTGTATGTTGTTGGAAGGCCAAATTTGCTTCAGGAGAAGTACTACCTAGCTCCCCCACCTAAAAAAAAAAAAAAAAAGAGGGCAATTGTCCCAGGGTTGGGATTGGGGCAGGGCTCTGTTCTTATCTTTCCAGGAGAATCGAAGCGTCCATTAGGGGAGCCCGGGGATGGCTGGACAGTGGAAACCTCAGCAGAGAGCAGAATCAGGCACCAAGGAGGACGAGTGACCCACTTGATTCTGCCTGGCAGACTTCCTCAATAGCTGTCTCCATCGGGGGCCTGCAACCACCACGGCAATCTAATGTCACTGGGACCGTTCAGCTCTACACAATGCCCCGGCACGAACCTCAGTGAAGCCTGCAAGATCAGCTTCTGCCTACAAACCCCTTAGGTCATCTAAACAGCTGAGAACAGAAGGACTGAACATAAAAGGAGTGTACTAACATTTTTAACCATTTTTTCCATTTGAGTTCGGGCCCCAAACAGGTCTACTACGACCCAAATCAGCAGGAAGTCACTTTAAGATAGCGACGTCCCATGCCCAGAGGGTGGGGAAGGTGTTTCTCTGCCCTTCTTTTTGGTTTTTTGAAGGATAACTGAAAACTCCGATATTTAGGGGAAGAGATTACAAGCTGATAAATGGTCCTGTTTAATGGGTTTTGGAGGTTAGCCCCAGGGACTTCCTACTTTTCCTTTTCTGTATCCTTCTTCCTCTCCTATGTAGGAGTGCATAGGCTTGAGAAAAATGAGATATAGACATAGCACAGGAAGGTCCAAGAAGAATGGGCAGATTATTGAATATGCCCTTATACCTTTGTATATTGATACAAAATTAGTAGTTTATTTGGCTAAAGTGGTATTGACAATTGTTTATTGTGCAAAAATAAGATTGTATTGGATTACATCAGTATTGATCTTTGTATATTGATACAAAATTAAGATTATAGTTGGCCACAATGGTATTGACCCTTGCATATGGACGTAATAGTAAGATTATATTGGGCTACATAGGCATTGATCTTGGTATATTGATACATAATTAAGTGTATATTTAACCACAATTGAATAGATCTTTGTATATTGATACAAATTTAAAGTAACGCTTCCTAATGGTATCATACCTAGAGATACTTAAAAATAAAATGTGAAGCTCTGACCTCTTGATACCAACCGTCTAAAACGGTCTAGGATAGTTAAAACAAACTCCTAGTCATGCAAACATGTCACTTTGTTAGCTACTATGACAGTCTATCACAGATATTCTCTAAACTACCCAGTAATCAAGTTGCTAAGAGACAAGCAACATTTGCTTATCTAAATACAAGAGATGGATAGGGCATCTTCAAAAACCCCTAGAGATCTGCAGAATATGGCATTCAAAGATGTTATCTTAAATCAAGATTTTTTTTTATATCGAGACATATCAGTGTCTGACAGCACCCCCTATTCTACTCCAAGTAGAAGATAAGCATCGAAGAACCTCCACTGTAAGATGGTTGAATTAGTGGCAAGCCTTTCTCTTGGCATGAAAAAACCCCTTGCACCAACTGCAGACAGACTGCTGTGCAAAAAGGACAAAACTTGGTAGCAGGGAAGTCGACAGCCTAACTCTGCCAAGACAGGGTAGGTAAGTCCTTCATAATCCCTGCTCTACAACAAATGTCTGTCAGAGAAACAGGACCCAATGGCTGAAGATTGATGCAGGAATGTATGGAGAGAAAATGGGAACTGTCCAGGCAGACATTGGTATGTTCTTTCTTAGTTTTGGAAGCTGCAGGCCCTGCACTTCCTATATAAGCAAATATATTTATCCCTCTCAGGTCTCTGAGGTGGTTGAAGAATAGACAGCTAGAGTCTCATAGTTAAATTTTGAGTTGTTTAGGAATCAAGAGGATGTTACAGATCTAAGAAGATACTCTTAAAAGTGTGTTGCAAGATAGTATGAATGTTGAGTCACATATAGACCTTTAAACTCATGGAGTTGGTTAGATAGTAGAATGTTAAAGTCAGGGGCCAAATATGTATAAACTGGACATTGGGAAGGTATACTGGGCCATTTAACTCTCATAAATGTGGCATATTTATATCTATTGTTTTGTATAATATTTACTGTTATAAGAGAAGGAACCATCTGTTGGACTGAAAGGGAAACTTTTGGGGGAAGAGGGTGGAAGGGCGGGATAGGAAGGGGGAATAGGGAGGGGTTTGTTACTGAGATGTAACTTGAAGAAAAAAAAATAAAGTATTAAAAAAAATAAAATAAAATATACATTCTGTATTAGCTGACAAAGCTGACAAACTACACAGGGAATCCTGTAACCCTAAATACTGATTAGTAGAAAAATGTAGCTGTAATTTAACACAGACATTTGTTGTTTTGAAGCATAAAGCTCTATAACATTCTAATTCAAGTTTAAGGGAGGATGTTGTACTTCAGCTTCCAAGGATGTTATATGGCTAAACCATCTGTAGTTTTTTAACTGCAATAAATTCTTCTCATTTGCATAGACCTAGTGTTTGACTTGTGATGGACCCCATACCAAAAAGGCTTTACCACATTGCTTAAATTCATAGAATTTCTCTCCAGTATGAATACTTTCATGAGGATGATTAAAGTAACTTGTAAAGACTTCACCATATTAAATATATTCATAAGGATTCCCTCCAGTGTGCATTCATTTTTTTTGTTTTGTTTTGTTTTTTCAACAAAGGGTCTCTGTGTATTCCTGGCTGTCCTGGACTTACTTGGTACACCAGGCTGGCCTCAAAGTTACAGAGATCCACCTGTCTCTGCCTCCCAAATGCTGGGATTAAAGGTGTGTGAAACCTCACCCTGCTCAATGTGAAATTTTTAATGATAATGAGCACTATAGAAATGTGAAAGTCTTCAGCATATCACATATATTCATTCAGATTCTTTCCAGTATAATTTCTTTCACACCTCTGAAGAAGATGACTGTGATGTGAAAAGGTGTTACTAAATGGATAACATTCATAGGGTTTCTCTGCAATATGAGTTCTTTTATGTATTTGGAGATTACTGTTTTCTGAAAAGGCTTTACCACATTGGTTACATTCATAGGGTTTTTCTCCACTATATGATCTTTTGTGACATATAAGATGACGGTGTTATGAAAAGGCTTTACCACATTAGGTACATTCATAGGGTTTCTCTCTGGTATGTGTTCTTTTGTGACTTACAAGATACCTATGACATGCAAAGGCTTTACCACATTGGTTACATTCATACAGTTTCTCTCCAGTATGTGATCTTTTGTGACATACAAGATAGTGGTGTTGTGAAAAGGCTTTACCACATTGGCTACATTCATATGGTTTCTCTCCAGTATGTGTTCTTTTGTGACATAGAAGATAAATGTGACATGCAAAGGCTTTACTACATTGGTTACATTCAAAGGGTTTCTTTCCAGAATGTGTTCTCTTGTGACTTACCAGCTGACTGTGACGGGCAAAGGCTTTACCACATTGATTACATTCATAGGGCTTCTCTCCAGTATGTGTTCTAAGATGACTGTGATATGTAAAGGCTTTACCACATTGCTTACATTCATAGGGTCTCTCCAGTATGAATTCTTTTATGTCTTTGGAGATTACTGCTTTCTGAAAAGGCGTTACCACATTGGTTACATTCATAGGGTTTCTCTACTGTATGTGTTCTTTTTTGTACTCGGAGACTATGGTGACATGCAATGGGATTACCACTTTGTTTACAATCACAGAGTTTCTCTCCAGTATATGATCTTTTATGTATTCGGAGACTAATGTGATCTACAATGACTTTACCATATTGAATACCATCACAGGGTTTCTCTCCGGTGCGAATATGTTCATGGCTTTGAAGATGACTCTGATATGGAAAGATTGTACCACATTTAGTGGGTTTCTCTCCAGTATGACATCTTTTATGCCTGCAATGGTAATTGGGGACATGTGAAAAATTTTTAACATTCATTGAAGTGATGACTCTCCTAATTTATATGAATTAATTTTACAATTTGGTCTAGTGGCAAAGAGAAATCAGATCTTAAGTTTTTATCACTTTGTTTACATTTATGAATTTCACCTTCATTATGTGTTCTTTTACATTTTTACAGATACCTGTGATGGTAAGAGCACTTATTGCATGGCTCACATGTATAGCAACATTTTTCTATATGAGACCTCTCACATACTGTAAGAGAACTAAAACTCATAGCTTTACTACATTGATTACATTTATATATTTTCCTATAATGTAAGTCATACTATATTTTCAAAATGAACCAAGACAAACAGAAAAATTTCCACATTCTACTACTCATAGGGATTTTCTGCAGTGATGGTTCTCTATATTGTACAACCAATTAATTGTAAGGTTGTATCACATTCAGAAAGTCTACTCAAAGTGGGGACAACTACATTATCTTCTAATAGTTCTGGCAGAGAGAGAAGTATGCTGTTTCTTTCAAAAATCACTATGCTCACATGGCTTGCATTCATTGTGACATATGATATATCTATTAAAAGGAGAATAGCAAATGAAAGGTTTCCATATTGACATACACACAGTTTGACTTTTTGTTCCTCATAGACATGTGGCATCAGGATTAAGGTTTCTATGCAACATCATTCTGGGCTACCCCACAACATTCATAAACTGCCACTCTCAATAAACTTAGCAACATTACTAAAAGTGTATGAGTAACAGCAGCCTTATTATAAACTATTTGTTCATTAGAAGGTTTTGGACATATACTTATCACCTATTGAATTCTTCTTGCAATATCTGAGTGGTATGAGACTAAACAGATTGGCAGTTCTACAGCATAGCTCTAATCGGGCTATGATTCAACTAGTGGTATCTGTTAAGGCATTGTTTCCTTGTCTTCTTTCTTACAGGAATGCCTTGCAATCACAAACTATATACCAAACATTGAAGTGTATTTTTATTAGACAAAAAGGACAAAAAGAAGGAATTGATGGAGTGATCTGTTATAAATTCTAAATGTTAATAATCTGCATCCAGAGGCCTGCTAGCTAGCTATGCCTGGCCATAAGTACACCAAGTGGAGCTGTGTTACCTTCCTTGCTAACCATTGTCCCTGGTTGGTTGAATAAATTCTGAGGCCTGTGAGTGGGCAAAGAGACAGGTAAGCAGGGCTAAGGTGCTCAGGCTTTTGGAGCAGACAGGTTGATGGGAAGAACAAGCCAGTGGAGGGAAAAGAAGACATGCCGTGGGTTAAATATAAGAACATCATCACACCAGGCATGGTGGTGCCTGCATTTAATCCCAGCACTCGGTAGTCAGAGGCAAGTGGATCTCGGTGAGTACAAGGCCACCCTGTACTACAAGGTGAGTCCAGGACAGCCAGGGATACACAGAGAAACCCCATCTGAAAAAACAAAACAGCACGAACAAGAACATCATTCCAAATGGCCTGAAACATCCCAGGGGACGTATGTATATGTTATGGGGTTTTATTTAAGGGATAAAATTATAACCTATATCAATCTGGGCTAAGGCTTGCTAAACTCCATCAGGTGTCTGTGTGTTTATTTATAATGGTGGGTTAAGGATTAACACTGCCAATCAGTTAACTTTGCTATAAATACTGGAAATAATTAAATCAATTACTTCAACAGTACATGACTTTGTGAGCCTTTAGTGATCACTGATACAAATAAAGCAGTGCTTTTTACACTGTTTCGTTTTTCAGAACTTGCAGGACACATTAAAATTTCTCCAGAGGCATATTCATGTCAGCTTCCACATCAAAATTACCTTGCATGTCTTCTAGAACGTTCATAATGTTCTTCAATATCATAGTTTCCCAACTGTAGCCTAGAATACCAGAAAATGTATGATGTATTATTGAAAATTATGCAAACAATAAGTTACTATCTTCAGTGAACCTTATAACCATGCCTGACTTGTTCACTTCATTCTTCCTCACTGTCAATAGAAATTACTGAAATGCATCAAAAAGAAACAGTTGTCCCCTTAGCTTAAAATGCAAAAGAAAATTTATAGTCTTACCTATGGCAGTGAGGTTCCCGTAGTTCTCCAGCATCACATCTTTGTAAAGACTCTTCTGGGAAGGATCCAGCAAAGCCCATTCTTCTCAAGTGAAGCTCACATGCACGTCATCATAGGTCACTGCATCCTAAAATATTCCATACATGTGTACAACAGAAAGCAGAATACTGACAACACTGTAAAGTATATTTCATTGGCATTTAATTCTGGTGCTTGCTCCACTGATTTCCTGACACAGAAGTTCTAATGTAATTACTAAGTGATTTTAGAAGGAAACTGAATAATGAGATTCAACTCTATCATTTCTGCATCCTTTGTATAGAATATAGCTTTGCAAGGGAAATGTCAATTAACAGATATAAAGGGAGAGACAAGCAAACAGATCAACAGTACTGAGCACACATCAAAGAAATTGTATGAACAACTACTATTTAAAAAAATGATGGACGGGGCTAGAGAGATGGCTCAGCAGTTAAGAGCACTGACTGCCCAGCACTTGGGAGGCAGAGGCAGGCGGATCTTTGCGAGTTCGAGGCCAGACTGGTCTACAAAGTGAGTCCAGGACAGCCAGAGCTGTTAAACAGAGAAACCCTGTCTCGAAAAACCAAAAAAGAAAGAGCACTGACTGTTCTTCCGAAGGACCTGGGTTCAAATCCTAGCATCCACATGGCAGTTCACAGCTGTTTTTAATTGTCGGGGGTGTTGCTGCACGCCTTCAATCCCAGCACTTGGGAGGCACAGGCATGCGGTACTCTGCAAGTTCAAGGCCAGCCTGGTCTACAAATGAGTCCAAAAGAGCCAGGGCTACACAGAGAATCTCTGTCTCAAAAAAAACAAAACAAAAATCAAAAAAAAAGATGGACAAGATGGGTGTATTGGCTCATGCCTTTAACCCTAGAATTCAGTAGAGAGACACAGGTGTATCTCATTAAGTTGGCTGCCAACATAGTCTATGTGAGGAGTTCCCATAAGGCAAGAGTTACATATTAAGACCCCAACTACCTTGCAAAAATCAAACAAACAAAAAGGATAAAAGAACTCAGAGGTCTTTACTGAAGTTTCTACAAAGAGTTATCCATTCATTCCAGTTCTGTATTCATCTTCCAGAAACTTGAAGTGCCCCAGTTTAAACTGTAACATTAGTAATATAAAGTAATAAAAGGAAATAATACATGTTTAAGCAATTATAAAAGGACAGATGAAAATATTAGCAATATAAATGTTGATCATAACTAAGCAACATCGGTCAGGAGAGAATTTTCACCAGTTAGAGCTCTTGCTGGTTTTGCAAATAATTGGGTCACTTGCCAATATTTACGTGGGTGCTCAAAAATATCCATTATTCCTAGTTCACGAGTTCTGAGGCCATCTTCTGACTAATGTGAAGACAAGGCACACATGATGTACATAATCATGCATACAGGAAAAATATTCATATTCATTCAAAAAATCAAAACACAAGAACGCCACACACCTGTAATTCAAGAAGGCTAGGGTAGTATTAATGTGATGGATACATGCTATCCTGAGAAACAGCATGAATTCTCTTCCAAATTACAAATTCAAGATGTGAATGAAGATCAGCACAACAGTATATGCTTGCATGTACAAAACCCTACATTTCAAACCCATTGCTAACAGTATAAAAACAAAACAAGGCAGACATGTTGGTCCAGATCTCATCTCAGCACTCTAGAGCCAAAGTCACCTGAATCTCTAAGTTCAAAGCCTGCCTGTTTTATATTCCTACTTTCAGGACAGTCAGGGTTACACCAAGAAACTTTGTCTCAAAATCAAAAACAAAAACAAAGTTAAAAATACAAAAATATCAGGCTAGCAAAATAGCTTAGAATTAAATATCAGTTGCTTCTACTTTTCCTTATGTGCTTTAGATATAGAATCTATAATGGTGAGGCATGACAGCACAAAAAGAAGGTGACTGAGCAGTTTGAACCACAAGAGAGTAGACACAAAGAACAGGAAGTGGGTTGAGTCTATCGACACTCAAATCCCAGCCCCAATAAGGGATCTAGAAATGGATCCTACAAAATTGTCCATAAGCCCCCCATAGAGAGACACAAAAGAGACAAGTGTTCAAAGACATCATCCTATATAGGAGCTTTTTGATTCCATCAACTACATTTTCACACTGGCTCATAGTCATCCTATGAATGAAAATGCATTTAGTTTAACTTTGATGATCCTAACAGTTTCCACCAGCCTGCTCACTCTTCAAATGTCCAAAGACACTTTTGACACTCAAAGTAATCTCTTGACTGTCACATCTTGTAAAATCAGAAGGTAAGTCATATCTTTCCAACATACAATGGTACAGGATACCCCTTCCCATTCCAATAAGGAGGAATACATACACAGTGAGGAAAGATTGAAGCAACACAGGAAATCCAACAGGGCAAACACCAAATCCTGTAGCTCTGTCTCAGACACACAGGGCTTCTGTTTTAAAAGTTTTGCATGGCCCTATCACAACAACTCCTCATACTTCTCTCAGTTTGGTTACTTCTACTACCTATATGCATCTTTTCATGGTAGATTTCTCACAGCTTTGGAATTTCAACATCTTTTGGTCTCAAGATGCAACTTAGGCATAATCCTCACAACTTTATGCACTGAACATTCACAGTATCCTCACTGGGGCTCCGCCTCTGCCAAACAGATGGCTGGAACAGCCCTGAACAGAAACCAGAGAAAGAATCCATGACCTTAAATTTTGCACCTTTCTTGGTTCCACAACCAGCCACAACATGGGTGAAACTGTCACGATTGGCTTCTAAATTGGATGGACTCAGCCATGCTTGCATCACAGGTAGAGCAGGTTTTATATCAAGTCCTTCCTGGTACTAGGAATCACTTTGCCTACTTTCAATTAATTGAAGGCTTAGCAGGAGGGAGTGTTACCCTTAGGTCAACTTCTTAGGCTTCTAATCCAGAGCCTTCTCTTCATTGGTGATAATCTCCTTGAAAATTTCTGCCACTGGTTCAGCATTTGACTGCCACCTGAAACTACCTAGTGCTATTTTTCTCTACAAACCACACACTTTGCATTTATTTCTCCTCCACTTCTTGCCTTTTAAAACAGTATTCGTGAATGAATCACTAGTAATAACTGTCAGGAGCCAAATGCTCTTGAGTCTCCTTCCTTTATGTCCATCTGCTATTATTAGGCCCTTAACATACAGTGTTCAAGCATTGTCTATAAACATGTAAGTTTCCTAAAAAGCTATACGGCATTTTACAAAGTCTAAGCTAAAGATGCACCCCACAGTTGCTTCTTGCTAACGCCCAGCTTTTCCTTTCATCTGTTATTACCGATATGGAGTGAAGACTCCCTCATTGCTAATTGGAACTCTTATTGTTTGGCCAGACTACACACAGGTTCCTTCAAAGGTGATACTATTGTTCCTGATAAGAGTTTTACAAACTGCCTAAGTCAGTCCAAGCTATTGTAGAAGTTAAAGAAGTTAGTTGATAGAAAACATACAGCTGTATGTAATAAATCCTCTTCCTAAAAATTGTGTATCTCATTAGGAGACAGGCCTGAGACAGATTTATGACTTCAGATAAGCTTTTACTCTAGAGATCATAAGACCAAACTCCAGATGTGCCATAAAACCAATTAAGGACCCTATACTCCCCATAAACTCACGAGATAATGAGGTTACCAAGAAACGTATAAATTAAGTACAAATCTTTATGACAAAATACATAAACTATTTTGTTGTAATTCTTTAAACCTTGTCAGGTTTGACGTAATATACTGTCATCTTAAACTTAATTGTGCAGAGAAAGGCAAAATTTAATTGAGTACTAAAATGTGTTATTGTTAAGTGCCCTCCTAATTCAATGGTTTTATCTTCCCTTGTGATAAATGCCTTTTAACTATGAATTAATTCTTTCCTTGATATAAAGAGCCCTTACTCAGGGTATAAAAAGAATGGTCACCACATTAAAATTGTCATTGCATCCGAGCTTTGTCCATTTCTTCTTTCTGGTGTGAGTGCTTATGAGAGAGCCCCTCTGTTTTCATCTCTTTCTTATTATTTTCATATAACTTATGGATCAGGTAAAAACCTTGGAGCTCCACCATCAACATCGGAGATAAATTGGTCAAAATGTAGTTTAGTCTACAGAACACTCAGTAAGTGGCCTGCCAGCTAATAGGCCAAGCACTTGTGGTAAATTACAAAACAAAACCTGTTTTACCACCTCCTGGGCTTGCAGCCCCAACCAAAGGAAAAAAGTTGGTCATTTGAACTCTGGAAGTCACCACCAAAAGTCTCCCTCTTGAGCTACAGAGGAGAAAAGGCATGGGTTTCTCTGTTTCTCTGTTTCTCTCTCTCTCTCTCTCTCTCTCTCTCTCTCTCCCCTCCTCTCCTCTCCCAAAGCTAGCTACCTTTAAAAATACCTGCAAGGGCCATCAGCCCCCCTGGGATTACCGGCAAGGGTCGTCATCTCTTGTAGTCAGAGCTAACAGCCCCCTGAGCAAGCCAGATCTGGAAGATGGTGGTGATGCTGCTTCCCATCCTAAGGACCCTGCGCTGTGTGACAAGGCTGGTCCTTGACAAATAACCATCCAACAGAGCGAATATTCCATCTAAGAAAGCAGTCTATTACCTTTTAATTCTGCATTATATAATTCCTTAAGGCATGGGTAGAATAAGAAAGACTTGGGGTCAAAATGTCACACAAATGACATTTAGCTAAACTCTTCATGGAGTCTATTTTCCACTGAAATTTTCTATGAGCTCAACTTTCTCTGTCTGCATACTCCCAACACCCTGACCTTCTGGATCCTTATTATAAGCACAGCCTACTAAGCTCTGTGTGCTGTTTTCTATGCCTTTTGTCAGCTAAATTCCTCCAAGAAAGAATATTCCCAGGTTCTGTCCAGCAGCAAAATCACTTTTTCGGTACCGTTTTTTGTTCTAATTTGTTACTCAGCTGCTATGATTGAATCCTCTAACCTAAGCATTCAGACAATAAATAGGGCTCTTTTTTGGATGTCTGTCAGATCACAGTCTATCATTTGGAAGCTTAGGACAGAAACTCAAGCTGGAAAAATAAAGGCAAAAATCATGGACATTATTGTTGACTGGCTTGCTTTCTTGCTTGGTCACTATCTCTGCCTCAGCTAGCTCTCTTATCCATCCACTTGTTTAGGGATATTACCACCTTCAGTGGAAGTCCCTTCCCACATCAACCATCAATCAACATAATCTCCCTCAGACATAGCGACCAGTCATTATGACTGGAGAGTGCCCTCAATTAACATTCCCTCAGATGACTGTAGGCTCGCAAATGTTGAGAACTGAAGCAAATTCTATCACAGAGACAATAATTAATAGTTACATAGTAACACAGAAAGCACCATTGATAAAAGTAGACACAAAGACAGACCTATAAGACCTATAAGAGTCCTTTAAACAAGAACTATAGGATTATAGTCGAAATAAAAAAGTCTAAGAAATCACTGGCCAGCAGGCATCATGTGGACTCTGGTTCTCTCCTTTGCCAATAACAGAAAATGGATTGGAAGTGGAAGTTATTCCAATAGGAGAGACTCATTTAAAATATTCAAATATTTTATTTAATATTGGAGAAAATAATTTTGACTACTGACAGTTTCTCATTCTCTCATGAAAAAGAAAATGATGTCTGTTAGGACCATTTTGTCTGTATGATTGATTATAGAATACAAGTCTGCACCAATGTGAAGAAATGCAAACTATTAAAAACCAAATGCAAGAAAACAGATTTTTACAGAAACAGTGTATGATTTTCATTTACAACTAAACAGCTTGTTTATCATTAATTCTTTATAAATCATAAGCAAACAAGTCTATCCCCATTTTATATGTATGTTTGTGTGTGTGTATGTGTGCTTGAGGGAGAGAGAGACAGAGAGAGAGAGAGAGAGAGAGAGAGAGAGAGAGAGAATGCCTTCCATGTGTATACAGGAGATACACCAGAGAAGAGTGTGTCAGATAACCTGGATCTGGTGTAGGGGGTGGTTATCAGCCTCCCAACTTGAATTGATTGTTGGTATCTAAACTCAAATCAAACCTAAGAAGAATATTTGCTGAGGGACCTGCCCAGTTCACATAGTACATTTTATCCAGTAAACAAAAAGGCTTTCACAGATAAACAACAAAAACTTAAATACATATAGAAGTAAATAAATAAGTCTTGGGAACCTGAAGTCTTAGTCTAAAGATGTTGGATATGTGGCCGGGTGTGATAGCCCACGACTTTAATCCCAGTTCTCAGGAAGCAGAGGCAGACGGATTTCTGTGAGTTCAAGGCCAGCCAGGTTGACAAAATGAGTCCATGACAGCCAGGGCTCTGTTACATGGAGAAAACCTGTCTCAAAAAAACAAAAATAAACAAACAACCCCCCATAAAAAATAAAAAGAGGTTGGGAATGGGACCAGGTAGGATGGCTCAAGACCTTCACCATTCTTTGATACTTGAGAACCTCAGAATACTCAGGATTGCCCCTAGTGCTGCAGCCAATCCTGTTCACACCTCCTATAGATGGCACAGACCAACCCAGTCTTCCCTTCTCTTCTTGACTCACCTTGTGTCTGGGCCTCCAACAATAGGAAGACCCACCCCCTACTTGCTTAATCACATGACATGACTTTCAGAAGACTAGGTACTCTGTCCAAACACCTATCCCACTATGTATTATCCTAGAAGGAATTCTCACAGTCTCCATTAGCAGTGGAACAGAATATCAGGTGAAGCTTCCTCTTCCCCTTTCTATGTCTCCTGTAGATACCACAGACCATCTGCCCTTGTTTTCCAGTCTCGTCTCAGTGTCCCAGCCCCTATTTAGGCAGTCACCCCTCCTCAACCACAAGACACACCTGCCAGAATACCAGGAAGACTGGTCCAGAGATCTACGAGTTACCCCAGACTCAACTTTCAGTTGCCTTGAGCACTGGACTGAAGACACTGCTTCACCTCTCCCCTATCTACACCTCCTGTGCATTGCTAAGATCATGTTTCCCTGGCCAGTCTGCCTGCAGCCACCAACAACCATCAAGAATTACCACTTGAAGAAAACCACCAAGCACGTCAGTCAAAATGGCAACTTTGAGCAAACACACTCTTTAAGTCCAGAGCACAAACAGAAACCCAGGAACAAAACTCCCACCCAAAGAAGACAAACCCAGAAATCAGCCCCGAGAGCTATAATCATCCCAAACCCAGATGCCTAGATACCAGCATAGGAACATCAATTAACAGTCCCCAACAAAGTCAGTCTATCCTACCACAGTGGGTTTTGAATATTACAACATAGCACAAGAAAAAGACCTTAAAAGCAATTATATGAAGATGATAGAGGTCCTTTGAGAGTAATTGTACAACTCCCTTTTTAAAAAGCCTAGGAAAACACAGACAATTATAAGAAAACATGAAATCCCTTAAATAATAAAGCCAGGAAAACAAACAAGCAGTTGTATAAAACACACGAAACAATTAAATACCTAAAAATGGAAATATAAACAGTAAAGAAAACACAAACCGATGGAATCCTGGAAACAAAAATTTTAGGACTACAAAGAGTAACTACAGAAGCAAGATGGGAGATGGAAGAGAGACTCTCAGACACTGAAGATGTAATAAAAGGAATGGATATATCAGACAAAGAAAATGTTAAATCTTAAAATTTCCTGACATGAAATATCCAGGATCAGGGACACTATTAAAAGACAAAACATAAGGATAAGAGGAATAGGGAAAAGAGAAAACACCATATCATATCTCAGAAAATACTTCCAACAAAAGCATAAAAATATTTCCTAACCTAAAGATGAAGATGGACATCAAGGGAAGACACAAAATGACAAATAGATTGGACCAGCAAGAAGACCCCTGCCAAACAATAATCAAAACTCTAAAAATACAGAGCACAGAAAGAATATGAAAAGCTGCAATGCAAAACAATTAACATACACACATAAAAACACAGAAAATAAACAACCTCACATTGTCAGCAAAACCAAAAGAATGAAAGCGGGCGCACACACACACACCACCACCACCAAAACACCTGGAATATTGATATCTCTATCAGTGACCTCAATTCATCAATAAAAAGACATAGGCTAGTAGAATGGCAGCTAAAACACAATCCATCGTTTTACTGCATAGAAGGAACACAGTTCAACATCAAGGATTGATGGGGTAATGACATGCATTCTAAATGTTAATTAAGTGGTCCTGCTTGCTGTCTGTTACTTACATTGTCTCTCATTGGTTGAATAAATGCTGAGGCCTGAGACTGGGCAAAGACAGAGGTAGGCAGGACTAAGGTACAAGGGCTTCTGCAATAGAGAGGTTTATGGGTAGAAGAACACAAGAAGCTTCCACACAGCAGCAGGAAAACCCTCCAAGAGAAGCCAGAAGCAGGAAGAGACGGTAGATGAAAGAATATCATTCCTCGTGGCCTGAAACATTGGCATAGCATAGAGAAGAACAGTCAAAGGGGACATATGTATATATGGGGTCATATTTGGGGAATAGAATTAAGGGCTAGCTTAGACGGGCCAAAATTGCTCAATTCAGGCTAAGGCTTATTAAAATCCATCAGGTATCTGTGTGCTCATTCATAATGGCAGGTTAAGGATTAACACTGCCGACCAATTAACGGTAATAAAAATACTAGTAAATAATTAAATAGTCATTTTTCCATAAATGGCATCCAATCACAGCAATTAGAATCCATGCTCTTAGCCTGAAAAGGCCAGGGCAAAAGGTGGTTTCAAGCCAAGAGCAGGGAACTAAACCCAAATCCATTTCAAAGGTGTGGCTCCCTTAACAAAAGCTGATAAAATGTAGCAAAGGCAGAGAGCTAAGGCCTTGGCCCTCCCTATGTACTGAAAAACTGGTAGTCTTCTAGACAGAATATGGGAGTGTAATTAACAGCCTAGATTAAAAACGGAGGAATTCATAACGTCTCAATACATTTGGATTCCAATTGAGTTTGCTTCTCTTAGCATGCAAATGATTTTTACACTGACAACTGCAGTTCTGTGTATTACTTTTGAGAAAGATAGGACTAGGATAGGCTTAAAGGAAAGAATTTACAGATGGAATGCTAAATTACCAGCATTGACAATGGGGGGAGGAAGAAGGCCCTTCCCAATAGATAAGACAAAATAGATGGCATCTGGAGCTCAGAACCACCTGGCTACTCGGTGCTTGTCAGGGCTGTCTGGTATAGGCCCCCCAATACAATGCAGATACAACTAGATTCCAGGGAATACTGAACAAATCTTCAATTGCAGTCTGGGATGGCACCAGGCTTTTGGAATATTCTTTTTTCTTTGCTTAATATTTTTGTTTAGATGTCTTTGATTTTCCCTATATTGGGAGGTATAAAGGATATTTTTGAGGTTTGGCATTGCTAAAACATGAGAGTTTTTAAATGTTTTGGACAGACTTGGAATTGTCACTGCAGTTTAGAGCTGCTCTCTGGGTTACAATTACTATCATCTGGGATTTAAGTGAAATATTTGAGCAGGGTGATAATGGCACACTCCCTTAATCCCATCATACTGGAGGCAGAAAAGGGAGATCTCTGAATTATAGACCAGCCTAGCCTAAACAATGAAGGCAGGGTGACAACCCTGCTGATAAGATAAGGCTGATTACTAAAGATATTCTAGAATTCAAAAAGACACATTTTGTTCCATGTCGTTAAGTTTTTGCTTAGTAATAATAATGTCCATACTGATTTAATGGATAAATACACATAATCTTAAATTTATGTAAAGAGAATGGGGTCACAAGCCAGTCTCCTTAGGTGTAGGGCTCCCAAGGGAGAAACTGGTTTCAAGAAGCATTTTGTACCTAAAAGAGATATGTTCCTCTTTGGACGTGGTTGTGCATTCCTTTAATCCCAGCACTTGGGAGGCAGAGGCAGATGGATCTCTGTGAGTTCAAGGCCAGCCTGGTCTACAGAGTGAGTCCAGGACAGAACAAGGATACACACAAAAATCCTGCCTTAAAAAACATAAAAAAGAAAAAAGAAAGAGATATATTCTGTTAGTCACTGTAAGGGCCCAGAATTAGGCTGCGGGAGGAACATGCAAGCTGCATACCTCTCACTGCCAATAGTTAAGAAAAGATAACATAGCTGGGTGGTGGTCACTCACGCCTTTAATCCCAGCACTTGGGAGGCAGAGGCAGGTGGATCTTTGCGAGTTTGAGGCCAGCCTGGTCTACAAAGTGAGTCCAGGACAGCCAGGGCCACACAGAGAAACCTTGTCTCTAAAAAGGGGGGGTTCTGGAGAGATGGCACAGAGGGTAAGAGCACTGGCTGCTCTTCCAAAGGTCCTGAGTTCAATACTATTACATGCCATCCTTCATATGGCATGAATGGAAACTTACAAATGTCTTTCTTCTGTTCAAACAAAGAACAGAAAATATTCCTTAATTGATTTTTGCATCCTGCACATTCAAGGCATTTTGGTAATTGCAGAACTGTATGTTACTTGTGAGAAATTATATATTTTCAGAACAAAGAGACCAGACTCCAAAGAAGACAAGTAGCCCAGATGGTCCAGCCTCACAGACTGTTACAGCCAGGAATTCAGTAAAGCCCTGAACTTTCCCTTTCAAAGTGCAGCTTTGGACTACAAACTGCTCAGGACATTCAAATTACTGAGCACAGAGAGTGTACAGCACATGTTACTATTAACATGCTTAACCATTTATATTTTATTTGGGCCCCCAAACAGGTTTCCTGCATCCCAATTCAGCAGGAAGTCATTTTAAGAGAGTGACACCCCATTCTCAAAAAGTGGGGTGGATGATTTTTTTTGGATATTTGATGGGTTATAGATGTCATTTAGGGAAACTGGTTACAAGTTGTTAAATGGTCTTGTTAAGAAAGATAAAGGAAATCCCAGCACTTGGGAGGCAGAGGCAGGCGGATCTCTGTGAGTTCGAGGCCAGCCTGGTCTACAAAGCGAGTCCAGGACAGCCAGAGATATTCAGAGAAACCCTGTCTCGAAAAACCAAAAAAAAAAAAAAAAAAAAAGAAAGATAAAGGAGGTTAGACTCAGGGATTTCTCTCTTTCTTTTTCTTTTCTCTATCCTTTCTCTCTTATGTTGGTGGAGAAGACTTGAAAAGAAAAAAGAGGGGAATATGGGTATATAATATAGAAATGATAAGATATAGGGTTGATTATTGAATCTGCTCTGAAACTTAAAGCTATTGTTATTCATAAAATAAGTTTATCTTTTGACACATTGGTATAGAATTTTGTATAGTGACACAAAAATAAGATTAAATTTTGATTCACTGGCATAGAATTTTAAATTCTGGCACACATATCCACATATTTCAACTCTTATATAAGGTATTGTGCCTGTACAACTCATTTAAAACTACATGTTTACTTCCACTCCTTTTAATGGTTACTATTGCAATCTATTTAGGAGTCTGGGTAATACAGCTGAAGGCTGGCTAGGTGAGATTCTAGTCATGTCAAACACTAATCTTAACTTATCACAAAATATGCTTCCTAGGCTAAAGAGATAGTAAATGGTTAAAAATAGTAAATGGTTAAAAATACAGTGTCGTTGTTCAAACACAGATAAATAGATAGATGTATAAATAAAGCAATAGATGTCTTCAAAACCCTCTGAGGTGTACAGAAAATGGCATTTAAAAATGTTTTTATTATTTTAAGAATTGTTTGACCTAAGACAGCTCCTGACAGTTTCCATTTGACTTGGAAAAAGACGATGAGTATAAATATCTCTATCAGGAGATCATTCCTACTAGGCAGAAGCGCCCCTGCTTTCTCAACAGACCATATACAGTCCAAAGGTGGACTAGAACTTAAATGCAGCTAAATCGATGGCCTGATTCTGCAGGGACAGAGTGGGAAAATCCTTCTTATTTCCTGCTGCACAATTTAGTCTGTGAGATATGCTTGGCCAGAAGGCTGAAGATGATGCTCCAATGGTATGGAGAGATATTTGGAACTGTCTAGGCAGCAAACTGTCATTTTTTCCATTCTGGATGCTGCTTTCCTGTTCTTACTACTCACTCAAATAATAATTTTATCCCTTCTTGTGTTTTTGATGGAGTTTAAGAATAATAGGTAAAAAATTTCAATTGAACTTGAGTTGTTTAGGATTTAAGAGGATATTTTCAAGTATAAATAAAATATTTGGGTTTATAAATATAGAATATGAGGGAAAATATTTAGATTCAGATCTTTGGACACACCAAGACAGATAGATAATTTTTTTTCTTCACGATTGCCTGATACAAATAGGCTAAATTATGTGTGTAACTTTTATATATGGTTTTCTTGATTGTTCTTATTCCTTTTACTAAATGAGGAAAAATTAGCTTTTTTTTTTTTTTTTGGTTTTTCGAGACAGGGTTTCTCTGTATAACAGCTCTGGCTGTTCTAGACTCACATTGTAGACCAGGCTGGCCTCGAACTCACAGAGATCCACCTACCTCTGCCTCCCAGGTGCTGGGATTAAAGGCGTGCGCCACCAACGCCCGGCTAAAATTAGCTTTTTTATTAGACAAAAGGAGGGAACTGATGGGGTGATATTATGAATTCTAAATGTTAATTAATTGGGCCTGCTTGTTGTCTGTTACTTACATTGTGTCTGGTTGAATAAATGCTGAGGCCTGAGACTGGGCAAAGACAGAGGTAGGTGGGACTAAGGTACACAGGCTTCTGAAGCAGAGAGGTTGATGAGTAGAAGAAGTCTGCAGACAGCAGCACCAGTAGAAGGTTCCAAGAGAGAAACAAAGAGAAGGAAGGAAGACACACACCATTAGTTAGAAAAAAGAACCTCATTCCAAGTTGCCAGGAACATCAGCAGAATGTGGAGAATAACAGTCCAGGGGACTATGTATATAGGGGGTCATATTCGGGGAATAGAATCAAGAGCTAGCTTAGATGGGCTAGGATTGCTCAATTCAGGCCAAGTCTTGTTAATATCCATGAGATCTCTGTGTGCTGATTTATAATGGTGGGTTAAGAATTTTATAATGGCAGGTTAAGGTTTAAAACTGCAAACCATTAATTATTAATCTATATACAGAAAAATAAGCTAATTACTTCAACAAAGGATGGACATTACCTCATGGTAAAGGGCTGTAAAAAGATATTCCTAGTAAATATCTAAGCATCAAGCTAGTGTAGTCATTTTAATATCTACAAAATAGACTTCAAACAAAAATTAATCAAAAGAAATGGGGAAGTATACCACATATTCATCAAAAAGGCCACAAAGATGCCATTTCAATTCTTAACATAATATCACACATCATTGTAAAAGAAACACTTCTGCAGCTTAAATCACACA
>CAJQZJ010016246.1:3676014-3706087 GCA_907164525.1 Lophiomys imhausi | reverse complement strand
CCCCTTCACAATACCATTCACAATACACTCAAATAATACAAAATATGTTGGAATAACTCTAACAAAGCAGGTGAAAGACTTGAATGATGAAAAACCTTCAAGTCCTTGAAGAAATTGAATATTAGAACATTTAAAAATCTCTCAAGGTCATTGATCAATAGGATTAACACAGTAAAGATGGCCATCCTAGCAGGGCATGGTGGAACATACATTTAATTCTAGTGAGTTTGAAGGCAGCCTGGTCTAAAAAGTGAGTCCAGGACAGCCAAGGAAACATGAAGAAACTCTATCTCAAACCCCTCTCCCCCAAAAAAAAAATGGCCATCCTACCAAAACCAATCAACAAATTCAACATAGTCCCCATCAAAATTCCAACAAAGTTTACAGATCCTGAAAAGACAATTCCTACCTCATATGGAGTAAGAAAAATACAATATAGCTACAATGATCCAGGACAATAAAAGAACTGCATGACACTGGCAAAGAAAACAGACACATTGTTCAAAGGAATCAAATTAAAAACACAGACATAATTCCACCCACATATGGACTTCTGATGTCTGTTAAGGAATCCATAAATAACCAGTGGAAAAGAGACAGCATCTTCAACAAATGGTGTTGGTTAAACTATATCTCTGCATATAGAAGAATGCACATAGATCCACATTCATCATCTTGTACAAAATTCAAGTCTAAGTAAAAAAAAAAAGACTTCAAAATAAAACCAGACATACTGAAACTGATAGAAAATAAAGTGGGGAGCAGTCATGACTGCACTGGCACAGAAGACAACCTTCTGAACAGAACACCAATAGTGCAGACAGTAAGGTCAACAATTAATAAATGGGTCCTCATGAAACTGGAAAGCTTTTGTAAGGCAAAAAACACAGAGAACTGGGCAAAGAGAGAGCCCAAGGAATGGAAAATATTTTTTAACAATTCCAAATCTCATGAAGGCCTAATATACAAAAAATATAAAGACCTCAAAAAACTAAATATTCCAAAAAGAAAATATCCAATTAAAAAATTGGGTACAGATTGAAACAGAGAATTCTCTATAGAGGAATCTTAAGTGGCTGAGAAACACTTAAACGTTCAGCATCCGTAGCCATCATGGAAATGCAAATGAAAACTACTTTTGAGATTCCATCTTACACATGTTAGAATGACTAAAATCAATGATCAATAATACAGTGACAGCTCATGCTCGCAAGGATGTGGGTAAGGGGGAAGGAACACTGTGTCTTTGCTGGTAGGAGTGCAAACTAATACAGCCTCTATGGAAATCAATATTGTGGTTCCTCAGAAAACTTGGAATCAGTCTAGATCAGGACACAGTGTACCACTCTTTGGCATATCTGCAAAAGACATTCCATCCTACCACAAGGACACCTGCTCAATTATGTCCATAGTAGCTTTACTCATACTGGACAGACACTGAAAACATCTAGATTTTTCTTAACTAAAGAATAGATAAAGAAAAGGTGCTACATTTACACAATGGCATATTACTCAACAGTTAAAAGAATGACAACATGAAACTTAAGATGAACATAGATGCAACTAGGAAAAAAAAATCACTGTCAGTGAGATAACAAAGACCCCGAAACACAAATATGGTATACATTAACTTATACATGGATATTACCTATTACATAAATGACAATCAAGCTACAATCCACAGACCCAGAGAGGATAGGTAAAGAGGAGTGCTATAGGGTTGAAACAAGGAACTCCCTGGAAAGGAAAAATACATTCTGAGGGTGAATCGGAACAAAAGTGGGAGGGATCAGTTGGGGGTTATAGAAGGAGAGAGTGTGGTGCAGGGAGGAACAGCTGGAGTTAGGAGGCATTTGAGAGTTAGTGTAGAAACCCAGTGTACTGGTGACCTTAGCGAGAAATGCTAGCAATGAAAAATATGGAAAAAAGGAACTGGCCTTCCTTTTCAGACATCAGGACTTCAGTGTGGGGACTAGATTCCATTTGGTTGAGTTGCTGGCTGTGGAAGTAACATGGAGAATCCCAAAGAATTCAGACTGATGCTTGGACAGAATGTGGCTCTCTGTAAACTGACAGCAGGGCCATATTGCTGAGGATGACTTCCACACAGCTCACTGAATGTAGAGAGCTTTAGCAATTGCAGGCTTGGAGACTTCACCCCTATGTTCTTGTCTCTTTGGGGTGAGAAGGTACTCTACAGGCTACAAAAAGAAAAACCCGAACACCAACCCAGCTGAAAGAAAATCTCTACCTAAAACCTGTCTTGCCTGCAATATGTACAGAGACAGAGTGGTAACAAACTTTTTTGAGGAGCCAACCAATGTTTGGTTTAACTTGGGGCCCATGCCATGAGAGGGAACCAATGCCTTACACTGCCTGCACGGCCAGAAATCTCACAGAGACTTAAATGGCAAGCATGGGGAATGGATGAGTCTACACCAGGCCCTCTGCTGATGAATGTTACCTTAGTGGGACCCCTAACAGTGGCAGTAGGTGTAGCTCTGACTCAACTGCTCTTAAAATCCTTTTACTCCTATTGGGTTGCCTGGACCAGCCTCAAGATGAAGTCTTTTGCCTTGTCTTTTGGAATCTTCTTTGGAATTGTTTGGCTATCCTCTCTTCAAAGCCTGTTCTTTTCTGAAGCATAAATGCAGGAGAGAGAGTGGATCTGGGCAACAGGGGAGACAGGAGGAATGGAAGGAGGAGAAACAATGGTCAGAATATATTATATGACAGTAACATATAATTCAATTAAAAACATTAGTTCAATTTTTCCTAAGTGAAAATGCAAAGAAGGGAAGCAATAATGAACAAAGACAAGCGGAAGAGTGAAGACAGGGAATGCATGATTTTCACATATATAGTTCTCATTCTGTGTGTGTAGAGGCTAATCATTATACAGGAGTTTATTTTCTACTCACTGCTGGGCCCTGTCTAGATCTGTGATATCAGAAGTTTTGCTCTCAGTATTGTGAAGTATATATCATGTGGGAAACAAAGGTCATTTTCTTCTGTTAGCTTTTAATAGTTTAGATTGTGGAATTACCTCTGAAGTTCCTCCTCATTAAGTTCCAAAAGAGTACACTTGCTTTTCTTTAAGGAAAACTAATGTTTAAATAACGATTCAAAAAATAAAAATACATACATATTGTATGCTATATTAATTACATAATTCATTAAACATATGAAAATTGATATAAAAATGCTAAATGTTTAAACAGGTTCTTCAAAGCAAAAATAAAGTGTTACTATGTAAGTTAGGTTATTATATCAGAAGAAAACAAAGAGATGTGTCACTTGTCTAAGATTATTACATTTTAATTCAACTATAATTTATTGTCATTACTTAAATCCAAAGAAAAGAAGTTAATTTGTTTCAAAGTCCACATTTATTTTTTATGCAGTATGACTCATGAGCAGAAAGCTGTCATACCATCGAAATCAAGTGACTTTCTGCATTTTTACAGTAGTACTATAGTAGCACACATATTTATCCTCTTTAAAACAACTATTACCACAACAGCTTGATATTTAATTTTTCTTCTCCAAGTGCCAGCTTGAAAATGTTAGAAAAATCCCTTGAAGGAGACTGCCTCAGTGAGACTAAGTATTCTTTCTGTCCTTATTTTCTTTTGCTAGCTGTAGTGTAGGGAAGATGACTGAAGATCTCACATCCATCTTATAAATAAGAGTGCAGTAAAGATTAAAGTCAGATGGAAGAAAGAAGTAAGCTGACACTGCTTCAACCGTAATTACATGCTCTCTGATGACCAGACAGCACTGACTGGGAGGGTCTTCTGTAAGTGCATAATCCTTACAGCACAGTCTTCATTCCTTTAGCACAATGTCCTCCTGAAGCTCCGAGCTTGGACTCAAAAAATGAGCATTAAATTAATTTTATAATTCAGGTCACCATGAATATAACTGCAATGAGCCAGAGGATTCTGATACTTCTTAAAACTAATTTCAAGTGCATGGAATTGCTGGGATCCATAATAATTCTGCCACTTTATGAGATCTAAGTGTACTGGTGACACACATAAACATGGATAGAATGAGAATGTGTGGAGAACACGGATTACTGTATTGTTAATGATAATGGAGTTGAGTGGGTGCAGGCAATATGTTGAAATGCATCAGAGTCTATATACTAAATATGTGCAATTTTACATCAACTATAACAATGCAACATGGTTTTAAGCAATTTTAGCTATCATCTGTGGAAAATCCCAGTCTATAAGACTTGATTTTATATGGTAATACATAATCCAGTGCCATATTCAGATACATTGTTCAATTCTGGATCATGTTTTATGTTCATTTTTTGTCTTCTCAATTAAATTATACTTAGTGGGCTAGTTTTAATGTGACAATAGCCATGTACTCGGGGTCATTAAACTCTATACTTAAGTCCTCTTTCTATGGCTTTGAACATTATTTCACATTAGTTTCAGTTTCACACTCTGTAGTTTGCTGAATGAATGATTCTGTAGAATAGTACGCTTTACCCTTTTACACTACAGTAAACAGCACCATTAAATTACACATTCTCAAAAAATAAACAAATGAATAAATAAATGAATATGCTGGCTGGCTATGTTAAATTCTTAGCATAAATTCAATAGAATCCAAGGAAAATCCCTAAATTTTTAACTGGGAAGTTGATTCCAAAGCTATATGCCATATGAGAAAACACAGAATTCTCAATAGGATTATGAAGAAATAGTAGATACAATGGCACAATGTGACTCCTGTACTTACCATAAAAATGCAATTATTAAGAATGTGTAGAATATTTCTGAAAATATGAGGGATGAAAACAAAAGTTCAAAAACATAAGCCTAAAAATATATTCAAGTTTTCATCAAAAGACCTAAGGAAACTCGACCAGGAAGAATGTGAAGTTGACCAATGTTCCCTGTGATTTTATGTGTATACAAATTAAATAAACACAGATTTCATAACTCCTACAAAAATAACTCAAAGTGACCCCTCAACTGTTATAGTTCTGACCATTCAGATACTACAGATCTTTCTTCCAAACATAGAGGCCCCATGCTCCAGAGTTCTCTCTTTAAATGAAGTGATCAAAAAGGTGGGCTATGAATCTGCAGCACCTCATGATCCCTTGTTGTTTCAGACAAACCCAGTCCCACACACAGCACAATGTCAAAAAATATAATGTCTGCTTCCTGCCATATGGATTATGTCACAAGAAGTAGAACCAATCCCATCCACCTAACTACCACCATGCACACCTGAAAAACCTCTGCAGCTCAGAGACTCCTTTAGAACCCTGGAGTTGAATATCAGTAAATCATGCCATTGTGGCTGGTGGTAGTGGAAAGGTAAAAGGATTCTAATCCAATATTGCTGAAGGATGATCCCTATCACCTCCTGTCTACCAGTTTCTAAACTATAAACTTTATCAGACAAAACTGAATGTGGAATGCAAGGTTCAGAACTTCTAGAAAGCGGACCTTCAGTTTTCCAATCTGTCTTTCCACGGCATACAAGTGCAACAGCCCCGTGTGCAGACTAGAGAATGATAATATAAGCACCACAGCTTTCCACTGCCAGGGATGTACAGCACTACCCCCCGCCCCGCACCTGCCCCCAGGAATTAGCACTCAAGGAAGGGCAGAGTCCAGATCTCCACATGTGCCAACAGAAACACAGTCTCAACCACAGACCATTTGAGTCCCAGCTGATCAGACTCTGATAGCTCAGTAGATCTGCTTCTCCTGGCCTGGGGACAGCAGCCCCTACACTCACCATGACAAATCTCAAGTCTTTCTCACAGTTCCCTACAGCTTTATCAGAAGAGAATCCTGGAAAGAATCTGCAAGCTAACTCTAACTGCTGCTCCTGATGGTTAGGCCTGCCCAGAGTCTCTCATTAGATTTATTGGACAAACTAGCTGGGCTTCCAGACAGTAGTAGTTTGAGGATCAAAGATCAATGGACACAGACTGCAGAGGTCTTCCCAGCTTTGCCCTTCCACAGTAAGGGCAGAGATAGCCCTAGCCTGGGAAATTTGTATTGTAGTAGAATTTTCTAGTCTCCAGAGTACTTCCTGTTCGTCTTCCAAGGAAAGAGATCCTTTGTGTACACATTCCATTGCACACTCAATGGCCCACACAGCCATCTCCCCTTATAGATGAAAAGTCCTGCAGCCAAATTTCAGTCAAGCACAAATAGTAACAACAATTAAAGCAAAAAGTGGCCATGAATTTGAAAGCAAGGACTGGTAAAAGAGAGGTAAATGAATATAAGAAATAAAAAGAAAAGGACATGGCTGTTCCTCAGTATGGTGGAGAAGTTCATTATAGTTAAAAGGGAGAGCATAGCTAGACACACAGAAATCTGGGAGAGTTCAGAGTGATCATAACGCCGAGTCTCGTGAAGAAAGGGAGGAAGGGAAAGTAAGACCAAGATACAAGGTGGGTAAATGATAGATGAAAAAGACCAGGTAACAAAAATGGTTGTATTACATAAGGAAGTGCAGCAGGGAGCAAGGCATCTGAGAGAAGGGCAGCCCAACAGAAGGGCTAGAGGATAGTGTATGCCAGCCATTCCCTGTAACATGTAGGGGGTGAGGGATGCTGGCAGAACCTGGAAGCCAATCAGCTTTAATTTGTTAAAAAGGCTCCTCAGTCATTTGTCCCAGTGTTTGAGACTTAACAGTGGGAAGAAGGAGAAGTTTGAAACAAATTATAAGTCAAGGCCCAGCATAAAAGGAGTTGCAGGACTGTCATCCAGGCACTGTGCAGCAGAGGCAGGATTAGGTATTCAAAGTCAGTCTTAACTACATAGTATGAGGAAAGGCTATATAGGAGACCTTGCTCTAAACAGAAACAAATATGAACGCTCTTGAAAAAAAGGAATGCAATTGTTAAATAATTGGGAAACATTGAAGAACAGAGACAAATAAGATGTTAGGGCACTAATGAATTTAAAGAAAATCAAACTTAAAAAGGAAAACTAAAAATTAACTTTTTAAGAAGATAAATATAACTGAAAAAACAGATAGGTAGACTCTGAAAAAGGGCAGGTCAGTTACTGGTAGAGGGAATGGCATTAATAGGATACTGTTTGACAAGCTCCTATGTTGAATGACAGCTGCTGAGATCTGTAACCCAATACACACAGCTAGAGCAAACAGCCTATGTCACAAATTTTGCAGCTGACTTAACAATGTCCATGAGGACTCCATATATCTACAGAGGACAGTCCCTCAATTGAAAATTCTAAATTGACTGGCTCAAGCTAAGTTACCCAAGTAGTACACCCACTAATCTAGTCTGTCTTCATTCACATATATGAATTAATACCTGCTGGGAAATTACAAAATCAGTCAACCTACCTGAATCAGGTCATTCTTCATAATGCTGACGCCTGCAGCTGACTCTCTTAAACTTTAGTCTGTGATCTAGCTATTGCCTATCCTATTTCACCCCACAGTGTACACAGTAAACTCTTCCTTCTGTTCTGGTCAGAAGCCAGAAGTCATGTTCCACATGCAAATCCTATATGGCAATGGACAGTTACTACATGACTCAAATGGGTAACTTTAAAACGCTGTTGTGGTACAGCTCTTTAAAGAACCTAGGAAATTTATTTAAGAGGAAAAGTAGGGTCATTTCCCTGGAGAGCAATACAAAAGGATCAAGGTGACCTGAGTAAATATAGCTTGTCTCAGAAAGACTTTCCTAATATGAAGAATATGCAACTGTCCTAGAATATGTCTTCCCAGGGAGAAATCACTCCACACACAAATAAAAGACTAATTAAGATAAATCTCTTTAATGACAGCATGCATTCAGTTCTGGCTAGTGCTCAAAGTAGAGTCAGCTGAGAACAGATTTTACATTCCACAGATACTGTCACCCCTAAGTCTCTTTTAGGATCAGGACCCAGGTTATGTTTTGAACAAGTTAAATATGGACTGGGGACTTCAAGTCTAGCCACTTAGACGGGCATTTACACAGCAAAGATATGACCCAGAATTATTTAAGTACACCAGTGCCCTGAAACAGCATGTCATTCATCAGTGACAGGTTCCTAAGTGGAAGGTAAGGCTGAAAAAGACAGGCAAAGTAGAAGGTAGAAAGTACAAAAGCTGGGGTGGGGAAGCCTTGCACAAGCGATGTGATATGCCTTGTAAGCATCTTAAAAATATCATCTTGTGGAGCTGGAAAGATGGCTAGCAGTTAAGAGCACTGGGTGCTGTTCCAAAGGGCCAGGTTCAAATCCCAGCACGCACATGGCAGTTCACAGCTGTCTACAATTCCCAGGTGTGGTGGCCCATGCCTTTGATCCCAGCACTTGGAAGGCAGAGGCAGGTGAATCACTATGAGATCAAGGCTATCCTGGTCTATGAAGGGAGTCCAGGACAGGCAAGATACACAAAGAAACCCTGTCTCAACACACACCCCCCCAAAAAAAGAGAGATAAAATAGCATCTATCTATATATGTATGGGTAAAAGGAAAAGAAATGGAAGACTTCTGTGAAGTCAGCAGAAACTATCAAACAATGCAATGAAATCAGGATGGGCCTAGTGGCTGATTGTCGTAAGTGGTGTCTCCTTAGTCATATTTTGAAGCCAAATTTCTGGAAAATCTTGGTGAACAAACATGTGTTACACATCCTGATCTCTAACAGGCCTGGTTAGCATACTACTTATCTGTGGGGTGTTTTGGAGACAGCCAACCCTTGGCTAAATTCTACTCAGAGTCTCTAACTATTTTTTAAGTATTGGTAAATCCTTTACATCATCAATTTCAGTCTTCTACATCAAAGCTTACTATTAGCTGGGCATGATGGCACAGCCCTTTAATCCCAGCACTTGGGAGACAGAGGTAGGCGGATCTCTGTGAGTTCAAGGCCAGCCAAGTCTAAAAAGTGAGTCAAGGACAGCCAAGGCTACACATAGAAACCCTGTGGTAGAAAAAAAAATCAGCTTAATATTAGAGTGCTGTCGAGTGTGGTGGTGCATGCCTTAAATAACAGCAATCTGGAGGAAGAGGCAGGAATATTTCTGTGAGTTCAAGGCCAGCCTGGTCTACAAAGTCAGTCCAGAACAGCCAGGGATTCTCATAGAAACTCTGTCTTGAAAAACCAATTAAAAAAAAAAAACACTAAAACAAAACAAACAAACCAAAATCCAGCTTAATATTAGAGTGCTGTCAGGTGTGGTGGTGCACGCCTTAAATTCCAGCACTATGGAGGCAGAGGCAGGAGGATATCTGTGAGTTCAAGGCCAATCTGGTCTACAAGGTAAGTCCAGAACAGCCAGGGATACAAAGAGAAAATGTAATGAGTCTGTAAGCAGGCAAGCTGCTGAAGAGCAGAAACCTGTAGGAGCATAGATAAGGACGGGTAGCTCCCGGAGAACATGTGTGAAGTGTTAAGGGTGCTGTGAAGATGTTAGTAATAAGATATGGTAATGAGTGCAGTGAAAATAGTATATAAGCTGAGACCTGAAAGCAGACGGCAGCGCAGTTCCATTCCTGGTACTGTTAGCCCGGTCCCTCTGCCCGAGACTCTCTCGTGACATCGGAGAACTCGTCTGCCAGGTCGTATAAATGTTTGCTGTGGAGAATTAGAAAATGTGGTGGATTTATATTGTTGCTATAATAGTGATAGCCCTGTTTGCCTTGCAGTGTGTGTGTGATTCAATATAAGGAAAATAGACAGGAAGGTACTTATGAGTTGTGATAGGTGGATTTATGTTATTGCTATAACAGTAATAGTTAGTTAATAAAATATAATATAATTATACTCTGCTTGTCTCCTGCCAATTATTTACCATTTGACCGTGTAGGGTTGCGAGTGCCGTAACCTGGTCACACGACTCCCTTCCGAGAGAAGGAGGTGTCGGGATCTGGATACTTAAACTGCGCTCTCGACAGAAACCCTGTCTCAAAAAATAAAACAAACATATATATGTGCTACCCAAAACATGAGTTGCCTTGTACAACCTCCACATAATTAATTTCAAATGGATCATACATCTAAATGTGAAGGGCAGACCTTGTAGAACATTCTAGGACAATTAGGTCTTTCCGAGTTTGGAATCCTGCCAACGGTATTTGTACACACAAGTCCCAGCTTCAAATGCTTTGTCCACATGCAGTACCCATGGTGACTGGGTCCAGGAAATAACTAGGACCACAAAGGACCTCATAGGTGTCCAGACCTAGCCGCCCTTGGTCACTTACATGGCTGCTAAGACCCAGCCCCAGACAGGACCAACCACTACAGCTCCCTCTGCTCAGCAGCCTGCTCCTTCCCTTGTGTGCAGTGAGTGACCTGAGCTCCCCATGCACACACTTCGGAGCTTGCCCGAGCTCCCATCATAGCACCCAGCAGCAGCTGTCAGAGCACATCACAGGGAACCTTTCAAGCCAGCTCAGCTACAGCATGGCACCCAAAAACACCTTCCTCTTCTAACTGGCAGGACCGCGTGGAGTCCTTGATTGGCCAGTGAGTCTTGAGTTACATGAGAACCTCAAGTAGGTTTACAGTGTGCTGAAGGCACACAGCATAGAAGTTAGTGGCCCAGGCTTCCAGTCCTCGATGAGACCTTTTCCAGATCCACAGAGATTTGAGTTTCAGTACACTAACCGCCATTAGCCTACCTGCCTCTCTTCCAACCGAGCCCCGGGCAGGACCCACCACACCAGCACCCACTTCTCAATCCCTGCTCCTCCCCTTTGTGGCCAGTAACCAGCGCTCACCATGTGGAGACTTCGGAGCTTGCCCCAGCTCCCCTCAAGCACCCAGCAGCAGAGCTCAGAGAATATCACACAAAACAATTCAAAACTGTTCAGTTACAGACCCGAACCTGCCTCATGAAAACCGGAAGAACCTGCCTTCTCCTTTGACTGGCAGTTCAATCTCGATGCTCTGATTGGCCAGGGAATCTTGAGTGACATGAGAACATCCCTTAGGGTTCGAGGTGGGCTGAAATATAGTAGTCCATGATCTAGGCTTCTGATACAGGGCCACACCTTTTCCAGATCTGCATGCGTTTGCATTTCAGTAACACTTTGCCTGGTTTTCCCCACTGCTTGTCCTATGCCTCCCTTTGTGGCCTTGACCCTTAACTCACCATGGGACTTCAGAGATTGCCTGGCCTCCCATAAGAGGATTCAGTAGGCACTTCCCCTTCTTCCTTCTGGAATTAAGATACATATCTTGCAGAGACCATAATTCAACTCGCAGTGGATTTATCACCTTGTCTCACAAGTGGATGGGTGCCCAGAATATTAACAATTATAGAGAGATTTTAGGAAACAAAAGTTTTCTTAAATGGCTTCATGATGGGTTAGGTAAACTGAAGCTACTTTCCACCTGGTAGGTATGATACAACCCTGGGAGAGAAGCAGGAGAGAAGATGGCAAACACTGTGGAGCACTATTTAGTGTTAAACTGACAAATCTTCCTCAGTGGGAAGGTGAAAAAAACAAAAGGAACAAAACAAAACCCAAGGGAAAAATAGAGCTGTATTAGTCAAGGGTCTCTATATAAACAGAACTGATAGAATGAATCTATATATGCAGAAAATATATTTATTAGAATGTTTTGCAGGCTGTGGTCCAACTAGTCCAACAATGGAAAGTTGAAGAATCCAGTAGTGTTCATGTGGTTGGGTGTCTCAGTTGGTATTCAGTATATACCAGAATTCCAAAGAAGTAGGTTCTAAAAAATTAACTTGCTAGCGCGAGGTTGGTTAAGCAGACAAAGGAAAGAACTATCATCTTCAACATTATTCTATATGTAGTTGGTCCCCAGAAGGTATGACCTCAATAAACAGCCATATTATCACCGCCAAAGATCCAGATTAGCCAAGGGTGGTGGCACACGTCTTTAATTCCAGCCCTTGGGAGGCAAAGGCAGGCAGATCTATGTGAGTTCAAGGCCAGCCTAGTCTACAAAGTTTCCAGGACATCCAGGGCTCTGTTACACAAAGAAACCCTGTCTCGAAAAACAGAAATAAACTCACAACAAACAAACAAAATATCCATATAAGAAAGGGTTTTCACACTGCAAAATCTATAATTAAGAAAAATACCCCCATGGTACCAAACTTTTTGGGTTTTAGTTAATTCCAGATATAGTCAATTTGACATTCACGGATACCCATCATAAAAACCAAGAAAGAAGATCTGAGAAAGATTTTCCCATGGCAGGCAACTATAGAATGGGCATTGTTTCCAAAGCAATGATTTTCTTCAATAAAGGAAACATTGAGATTTTACTTAGGGAGTCTCCATATGTTCACATATAGGTTGGCCTACTCCTACGCATCCTAAGTTAAACCTTTTTCTTAAAGTGGTCTTTATGTGAAAGCAGAGACATTTCAGAACATTCTTAGTTCAAAGTCATGCAGAAACGTTTGTAATTTATAAAATGATGGATGCCTCTGAAAGGTCCATCTTGTACTACAAGGTCTTAGCTAAAAATCAAGTAAATGATGCTGTCAAAGGTTGCCAGTGCTATCTGTTAATGATGATATGTGATCTAACAGAGAGATGGATCCACACCACAATTCTCACATACACAAAGAATAGAGAACACAAATTCAGAAATCATCAAGAGAAAGACATTTATCAGCACTGTGGACACTGTTCTTAGAGGAACAGCTTTGCTCAGCTGTTCTATCCTCAGTAAAGTTGATTTTGACTGTGAACAGGCTGGCCCAACGGAAGGCCACAGCTGCTTCTATGCTGGACCAGCAGTAGTTCATTGTAACTATCCCTGGCTGAGGTCTGTCTCAGAGCTGTGACTCCACTGAACAGAATTCTTTTTTAAGTTTTATTACTCAGACAAACGCAAACAAACACTCCTGTGTGTGTGTCTGCCTGCAGTACCAATAGAGGGCAGAATGCAGGACATGACTGGAATGGAGCTACAGCGAATATTTAACTACCATGTGGTTTCTGGGGATAAAAGCTGTTTCCTCTGTAACAGTACCCAATGCTCTTAACTGCTAAGCTATCTCTCCACCTTCTATTTTATTTAAAATTCATATTTACACATTCTAGTGTAAATGTATTATATCACTTTCACTTTTCCTGCCTTCTCTCCATACCTTCCCAAATTCTTCCCAAGCAATATCTTCCTTGTTAAGTAAGTGAAAATACAGATGCTCAAATATATGAAAAAAAAAAAAAACGTGCTGAATCCATTTCAGTTTGTTGTGTGGATATGGTTTCAGGGATGATCACTTTAATTGGATAATCAGTTAGGGACCACATCCTTGCCTAAGGCTAATTATCCCATTTGCAAAAGAGTTCCACTCTTTTTGTTATTGCTTTTGGCTTTGGTGTATTTTTTTTTTTGGGGGGGGGGGTTGGGGTCATTGTTTTTTGTTTGTTTGTTTTGTTTTTTTGTTTTTTGTTTTCAAGACAAGGTTTCTCTGTGTAAAATTCCTGGGTGTTCTGGACTTGTTTTACAGACCAGGATGTCCTTGAAGTCACAGAGATCCACCTGCCTCTCCCTCCAAAGTGCAGAGATTAAAGGCATGTGCCACCAAATCCAGCTGAGTGTGCCACTCTTTCTTTTTCTTTTTCTTTTTCTTTTTTTTTTTTTTTTCGAGACAGGGTTTCTTTGTGTAGCCCTGGACTCACTTTGTAGACCAGGCTGGCCTTGAACTCACAAAGATCCACCTGCCTCTGTCTCTTTAATCCTCTGGGATTAAAGGCGTGCACCACCACCACCCAGCAAGTGTGCCACTCTTTAATGAGACACAGAATGCTGGAGACTCCAAGGACTTTGCACCTGAAGATCACTAAGGAAATAGGATTGTTAAACACACTGAGTGCTCTTCTTGATAAAGGAGATTAAATACTTGCAATCAATCCAAAGGGCTGGGAGTGGAGTTCGTTAAGGATCTGGTGACCTCTTTGCTATCTGTGGAGCCAGACCTTGTAATGACCACTTCATGAAACCATAAGACAAGCAAGGAAGACTCCACTCCTTGCAAAAGCAAAAAAATCTTTAATTGAGGGTTTGAGCCAAGGCAAGGTCCATCACACATTCTCCATGCAGGGAGTCTGTGAAAGACCCCTAACCTGGAAAGTTTGAGGCTTTTAAGGGCTAGGCAAGGGACAGGGAAAAGCAAGCAGGGCAAGTGGGGTATGCTTCAAGCCTTGGCATTACATGATTGGCTAAGCACAGCTGACCTTTAGGTAGACTGCTCTCGGCCAAGTGGCCAAACCATAAGCAGATCAGAGGCACATTTGGTATTGTGAAATCCTGATAAGCTCCTTCCTAGACTTGGAGAGGGTACTCACAGTCACTCCCAGTCTCCTTGAGCTCACAGTCTCTTGAGAGGGGAGCTGCGTGGTTTTTGTTCTCAGGCTAACATCATTGCCTTACTTTTTATGAGCTCTGCAATAGCTGAGGGGTGGGTAAGAGCCAGGACAGACTAGGATCTTTATTCTTTCAACCTCACCTACCTTTTGCTACAGAGGCAGACCTTACCCAAATTCCCCATAATGATTATATCCCAGATTCTTTCTTTCCTACACTATTACCCATCCCTAGGGAAATGTCACATATACATTATGCCCAGATAAACACTATGATATTGCCCACAGACAATATTAACTTATAGTTCTTTTAGTTACAGAACCCACCCTCTCGGTCACATACACATTATAAAAGAGTTTCTATGGAGTCACGCCTTAAACTTCATTGTGCACCTGGAATTGGACTGATTAGACTGATTGTTCCCTGGAAGTATTTTCCCAAATTGTACTGTTTTAAATATGCTGGCAATGAACTGCTTAGTATTAGACTCTCCCAATTCTGATCCAGGTTGACAAAGTCAATCTGCACGAGATTTTTTATTCTCATCCCTTAGCATGCTTTCTTTCCCTATCTGATGCTGCAGTGACCTTCTCAACAGAAGTTTGACCTCCAAATGACCTACAATACTTTAGACAGGAAATATTATCAGCAATAGAAAACTTGGAATGCAAAGTATCTCAGAAGCTAAGATAATGAAGTTTCTTCTAGAGTACAGAGAACTCAGGCCCAGTACATAAGGCAGCTCAGTGCTATTTGTATCTTATGTTCCAGGGGTTCTTACACCATCTCCCAGCCTCCAAGGCCAATACGCACAAATGGGATACAGAGACACAGATACTGGCAAATAACTCATACACATAACATAAAGACTAAAATTCTTTTCATGAGAGAGAGAGAGAGAGAGAGAACATGTACCATAAACTTATAATTCAAGCTGGGCATAGAGGTGAATTTCTTCAATGTCAACACTCAAAACACACAGGGAGGAAGATCACTGAGTTTGAGGAAAGTCTGTGCTGCATAGTCAACACACACACACACACACACACACACACACACACACACACACACACAATGGAAAGGAAGAACAAAACTAAATAACAGATAAAAAGTAGCATTGGAAAATTGGGATAATAGGATACCTCCTAAAGTCATTTTGGATATTTACTACCAATGCCTATGCAATTATTTTCTTTTTCTTAATTAATTAATTAACCTCACATCCTATGGGAGTGTCCCCTACCTCTTCCCCTCCCAGTCCCTCCCTCTCATTTCCCCTACACCATCCTCCAGTCCTCCCTTTTTCCTGAGAAGGGGAGCCTCCCAAGCATAGCAATCCCACTGAGCAAATCAAGTTGCAGTAAGCCTAGGAACATCTGCTATTGTGGCAAGTGAAGGCAGCTCAGTTAGGGGAAAGGGATCTAATGGTAGCCAACAGACTCAGAGACAGCTAATGCTTCTGGTATCAGGAATCCCACATGAAGATCCAGCTGCACAATTGTTACATATGTGCAGAGGGCCTATGTTCATCCTACACATTCTCTCAGTTGGGCAGTTCAGACTCTGTGGGCCATGGGTGCAGGTTAGGTGATTCTGTAGGTTTTCTTGAGGTCAATGACAATTGACCTCTCTGGCACCATAAAGGAAACTACAGGTTTTGATGGTATGATAGAGATTATCAACATAATGGCAGTTACTGCTAAATATTTTCAAACAGGACGAATATGTTATGTTGCTTTTCCTTGTTTGCTTTACTGGTTTATCAGAAGAGTTAATCATATCACAGCCTTACAATTATAAAACTTACAAATACAGGTTGAGGAAATGATCCAAAAGACTAATCATACCATGGCTTTACAATTTCAAAACTTACAAACACAGGTTGAGGAAATAAAAAGTACTCTATCAGAGTTGGTAAATAAAAAGAAAAATGTGCCACAAGATGAAACAAACAAAGAGGGTCACAGCAAGCTTATTGACATTCTCTTGATCTACAAACCTTTGCTTCTAGGTATGCAAGAGTACCTCCTGTGGTGCCAGAAGCTGTAAACAATGGTAATGTAGAGCCAAGTTCTCCAACCCCAGAGGAGCTGCCTGGTACTACTCAGGCACCACCAGCAGTTTTTCCAGTGATTTATCACAATAGGCCTGGTGTTAATTAAGGTCAGCCAAATCAGGACTTAACATGGTACCCAATTGATATATTAGATATAAAAAGATTCAAGAAGTGTATTGTATCATATGATTTGCATTCTTCTTTCATTAAACAAATGCTTAATAACTGGGCAATGTACAATAGAATCATTCCCCAAGATTGGATGGGACTGGTATCAGCTGTGCTAGAAGGTAGCCAGCAATTACAATGGTTATCATGGTGGAGACATGAAGCCACCTTGTTAGAACAACAAAATATGAAAAGGGGAATAAATGTCACAACTGATCAAATACTTGGTGAAGGTAGATATGCTGATTTAAGAGAACAAATTCATATGGATGATATTGCAATTGAACAATGATATAATACAGCTTTAAGGGCCTGGGGGAAAAAATTCAGAGAAAGGAAAAAAAAAGTATTTCATACATTAAGATTACACAAGGTCCTGGAGAAACTTTACTGACTTTTTACAAAGGTTAACTTCAGCTATAGAGAGAGATGCGCCAAGCCCTGATGTCAGATAAGAGTTAATAAATACCTTAGCTTTTGAAAAATGCCAATTCTGACTTTCAAAGAATAACTAGACCATTAAAGGCTTGAGGAGCCCTGCTGCTGACCACGGTGTAGTAGTGGTCTCAGCAACCGAACCAGGTTTCAAGAAGTTTTCAGGTGGGGAGCGGATTCGGCGTGACAGACAACACAACTCAAGAGAAGTTTCAGTGTTGCTGCAAAGTTTTACTTTTTCAAAGCAGAATTTATACAGTAAAATCAGGAAGTGTGATCATAGTTACATAGCCAAAAGCATAAACATTTGTTGCTAAGAAATACCTGTTGATCTTGGAAGGAACATTGAGCTTCTTGGTGGCCCGATTGACTGTGGTCAACGGACCGGACAGTTTCTAACCATTGTGTTTTATTCTGAAACAGACCAGTATTTCAATGCCTTTTTTTTTTAAATCTCTTTTTACTTCCTCAATTGTTTTTCATAACCATGAACGCTTATTTGCTTTCCCTTTTACACTAGCAAGTATTGGAATGTTTTTTGATAGCTTTAACAATATCTCCTAAGTCTTTTCATGAAACCTAAGCTATTCTTTTACCATCATCTATCATTTTCATAGGAACACCAGGTACATAGAATTTATTTGTTAATGTTCTCTGTTTTCTTTTGTATCTTGGCTGAAATCCTAACTCTTTTTCCTGTAGAAGATTAAGAGCTTCATGTACTAGCATATTAGAATTGTTCTGCATTATTTGTACAAACTGTTGCAAAGGACTATTATCTGCATCTGAATTATTCATAGTTAGTATAATGTTTGGGTTTTCTGAAACATCTAGTCTTTCTTTTTGTGGGGCTGTTGCCATCTGTTCAGGGGTAGACAGCATATTTTAAGTTCCTTTTTCAAGTACTGTACTTCTTGGAAATCTTGTATAAGCTATGAGATAAAGTAAGTATCCAAAAGTGAAACCGAGTCCCCAGAACATCCCCAACCTTTCCAGCTCCCCAGGAGACCTGATGATTCGCCCCCACAAATATCCAGGCTTCCATCCAGCACCCCTTTTGGCTAATGGGTCATTCTTCAGGGCCTGGAAAAGCCCAGAAGAACCCCCCAGCCGTACAACACGCATGTTTGTCACACAGCGGTCGTAGCCTGCACTGCTGGCGAGGCGGGTGTGGCAGAGCCCCAATAGATGAATGGATAAGAGAAACAACTATGATTAGTCCCCAAGATCATCAGGCTAATATCATAGGACAAGCTATTGTTAAGAATCTTAATAGATGCTATAAATGTAATGAATTTGGTCATTTTCAAAAGGATTGTACGGTTTCAAGTTCCAGAGCTCGAACTGGATTCAGAGCTCAAAATGACAGGCATCTTGACTCTACAACACATGGTCAAAACAGAATGAGAATGCCTTCAAATAACAATGAAGGTCAAGGGCTCCAAGATATTGTAATCGCTGTGGGAGAGGTAAACACTGGTCATGGGATTGCAATAAACCTTTGCTGGGAAACGAGGGGAGAGGCCTACCGGTTCAGGCCCCCCAAAACAATATGAACCATCGTCCATCATCCAACCACAGGGAAACAAACACACAGGAGGAACAACATTAACTATTGCTGATCTTTTACAGGCTGCTGAAGGTACTGCAGCTTTGTATTTGACCACAGATGAATCTAAAACATTATCCAAAACGGATGAACATTATATGTTAACCACCGGTATTTATGGTCCTTTACCATCAGGGACAATAGAATTAATCTTTGGAAAAAATGGATTAACTTGTTAAAGATTGCTTATTCATCAAGGTGTTATAGATGGAGATTTCAAGGAAGAAATTAAAATTATGACATCCATATTGAAAGAGATGACAATTAATGCAGGGGACAAAATTGCCCAACTGCTGCTGTTTCCTTACATCAAGCATAAGGTTATTCCCAGAGACAGATCAGGAACAATTGAGAATATTGAAAAACATGTATTTTGGCAAACAATGGTAAATGATAAGAGACCAAAATTAAAAATACATGTGAATGGTATTGAAATAGAAGGATTACTTGACACAGGAGCGGATGTCACTGTCCTCTCATGGGAATCTTGAAATTCAAATTGGCCACTTCAAATGGTTCCTACACTTCTTATAGGAATTGATAAATTATCGCATGTTAAACAAAGTGTACGTTGGATTACATGTGTTAGACTGGAAGAACAAACAGCAAAATTAAGACCTTATGTGGCTGAGATGCCCATAAACTTATGGGGAAGGGATCTCTTACAAATACGGGGTACTCGAATTAGTATCCTCACAGTCTCAAAGATAAACAATGATGACATTATGGATACTTTTGAGGAAGGTATTGATATGAGTACTCGAAAACATTTGCAAGCTATGCCTAGTGTCCAAATACAGGACACCCCAGACATTGAGATTATAGATATTTTAAGGAAGGTATTGATATGGGTACTCAAAAACAATTACAACATATGTCTAATGTCCAAATACAGGACACCCCAGGTATTGAGTTTTCAAATTTATACTAAGGGCCACTGCTGAAATTCCAACAACCCTACCTTTGAAATGGCTATCCAATAAACCTGTGTGGAAAGAGCAGTGGCCCATAACAAAAGAAAAATTGCAGACAATAGAACAATTAGTAACAGAACAGCTGGAGGCTCATCATATAGAAGAGTCTAAAAGCTCAAGGAATTCTCCAGTGTTTGTGGTTAAAAAGAAATCAGGAAAATTAAGAGCTGTAAATAAAATAATTCAAACAATGGGTTCTTTTATTTTGTTTATGATTTATTTTTTATTTCTTCAAGTTACATCTCAATCACAATCCCCTCCCTACTCCCCCCTCAAGTCCCACCCTTCTACCCTCTTCCCCCTCAACCCCCCATTCTCTGCCCTTTTTTTTAGTTTAAGGTATATCTTTTTCCCCCCAACAGCTCCCCCTTTCAGTCCAGCAAATGATTCTTTCTCTTATAACAATAAATACAATACAAAACAACAGAAATAAATAGGCCACAATTATGAGAGTTATATGGCTTACTCATATGTATGTCCATATGTATTTGGCACCTGACTTTAACATTCTGCTATCTAACCTTCTCCATGAGTTTAAAGTTCTATATCTAACACTGCTTTCATAATAACTTGCATCCCAATTTTAAAAACATCTTCTTAGATCCAGAACACCCTCTTGATTCCTAAACAACTCAAAATTTAACTATGAGACTCTAGCTATCTAGTCTTCAACCATCTCAGAGACCTGAGAGAGATAAATATATCTGATTATATAGGAAGTGCAGGGCCCGCAGCTTCCAAAACTAAGAAATGACACACCAGTGGCTGCCTGAACTGTTCCCATTTTCTCTCCATACATTACAGCATCAATCTTCAGCTGTTTGGCCCTGTTTCTCTGACAGACATTAATTGTAGAGCAGGAATTATGAAAGACTTGCCTACCCTGCCTTGGCAGAGCTAGGTGGTCGACTTACCTGCTTCCAAGTTTTGTCCTTTTTGGACAGCATTCTGTCTACAGTTGAAGCAAAGGCTTTTTCTTACCAAGAGATAGGCTTGCCACTAATTCAACCATCTTCCATTGGAGATTCTTCAATGCTCATCTTCTAATTGGAGTAGAATGGGGGTGCTGTCAGGAGCTGACATGTCTCAATATCAAAATATCTTAAGTTAAGAAAACATATTTGAATGACATATTCTGCAGATCTCTTGAGGTTTTTGAAGACCTTCTATCTATCTATTATATTTAGATAAGCAAATGTTGCTTGTCTCTTAGCAACTTGATTTCTGATTAGCTTAGAAAATAACTGTGATAGACTGTCATAGTACCTAACAATAAGACAAGCTTGAATGACTATTAGTTTGCATTTCTTAATTATCCTAAACATTCTATGACAGTTGGTAGCAAAAGGCTGAAACTTCACATTTCATTTTTAAGCATTGCTAGATACAATAGCTTTAAAAAGCGTTACCCTTAATTTTGTATCAATACACAAAGATCAATACCAATGTGGCCAAATATAATCTTAATTTTGTATCAATATACAAAGATCAATACCTATGCAGCCCAATAAAATCTTAATTTTGCATCAATATACAAGGGTCAATACCATTGTGGCCAAATATAATCTTAATTTTGTATCAATGTACAAAGATCAATACTGATGTAGCCCAATACAATCTTAATTTTTCATTAATATACAAAGCTCAATACCAATTTAGCCAAATATAATATTAATTTTGTATCAATATACAAAGGTATAAGGGCATATTCAATAATCCGTCCTTTTTTCTTGATCTTTCCTATACTATGTCTATGTCCCATTTTTTCTCAAGTCTGTTCACTCCTACTTAGGAGAGAAAGAAGGATACAGAAAACTAAAAAAGAGAGAAGTCCTTGGGTCTAACCTCCAAAACCTATTTAAGAAGACCATTTAACAGCTTGTAATCTCTTCCCCTAAATAACAAGATTTTCTATTATCCATTAAATGACCAAAGGGGTGGGGGGGGCAAACAACCACCCACATTCTGGGGATGGGACGTCGCTCTCTTAAAATGACTTCCTGCTGATTTGGGATGTAGTAAACCTATTTGGGGCCCAAATAAGAATGGAAAAACAGTTAAAAATGTTAATAGAATCATTTGATATTCAGTCCTTTTGTGCTCAGCTATTTAAATGTCCTAAGAAGTTCATAGACAGAAGCTGAACTTCAGGGCTTTACTGAAGTTCTGGCTGGAGCAGTCTGTGGAGCTGAACAGTCTTAGTGATTTTGAGTTTTTGTAGTTGTAGACTTTTGGGGAAATAGCTATTGAGGAAGTCTGCAAAGCTGGATCGTCTGGGCTACTTGCCTTCTTTGGTGTCTGATCAGTTTTCTTCTGAGGTTTCCGTTGTCTAGTTGTCCCTGGATTCCTTGGATGGATGTTTTAAATCTCCTGGAGAGATAAGAACAGGGCCCTGCCCTAATCCTTACTCTGGGACACTACCTTTTTTGGGGGGAGGGGTGTCAGGTAATATTTTTCCTGGAGCAAATTTGGTTTTTTGACAATATAAAAAGTATTATCTTTCAATTTGGATTAAAAAAGAACTTATTTTGATATTTTGGAGCTAAACAAACCTTTAAGTATATATTTTGAGATCTCAAAGGATAATTTGTTTGAATTTCAGCATACCTTTTGAAGTTGCTTTTTTTTTTTTTGGTTTTTCAAGACAGGGTTTCTCTGTGTAACAGAGCCCTGGCTGTTCTGGACTTGCCTTGTAGACTAGACTGGCCTTGAACTCACAGAGATCAATCCTGTCTCTGCCTCCCAAGTGCTGGGATTAAAGGCGTGCGCCACCACCGCCCGGCTGTAATTAGCTTTTTGAATTTAAATCCTTCCAAACCCTATGTGCCTGTCTCTGCATTCTAAGTATTGGGATCAAAGACATGTGGTTCCCAACTGATGCCATTAAAGATGAGCTCCCCCACCCCTGAATCGAAGTTTTCCTCTATTTAGTGCTTGTTTTATGTCAGTCTGACCTTGAGCTCTGAGATATGCTAATTTCTGTCTCTAGTGCGTTGGGATTAAGGGTGTATTCCCTTCAAATGATGGGATTAAGGGTGTGCACCATCACCACCCTGTTCCTTCTAACTCTAGAATTTATAAGACAAGTAACTCTATAGTGATTCTCCTGTCTCTGCTGGAGTTAAAGGCACTAGCCAACACCACGCATTTCATGTATTTTACCTTCACTCCAAATTTTTTCAACTCTTGGAGGTTTAGAAAACAAGTTTCAACAGCAGTAACTTTTAATTTATTTACAGTAATTTAAACCTGTTACCTGCTTTTTAATGACAAACCATGAAAATATCCTATATATCTACAAAAAACTTTAAAATTGCTATAAAGTTTGTGTAATCTATGTGGCCACCTGCAGTCTAACATTTTAATTGGAAATTAAGGCCATTTTCCTTTCATACCAGTAAGGCAAGTATACCTTTGGTAAATTATAGTTTGAAAATTTTGTACTGTATTTTTATTATATTTTTTAAGCTTATTAACTCTTTTCTTTAAAAAGTATTATTTTGTTTTCTCAAGTTACTTCTAGAACATAGTTTCCTCCCTCCTCCCCCTGGCGCCTCCCTTCCTCTCTCCTTGCCTCCCTCTCTCCTTTCTTCCCTCCCTCCCTCCTTCCTTTTTCCTCTAAATGGTACTCTCCTTCCCAGATGAGGTGGGCCCTCACATATCATACTCCCTCAGATCTTCCGAGATGTGAGGGCCAAGAGCTTCCACTTGTTATGTCACACCATCTAGGGTAAGGTGTTCCACTAACCTTCAGCAGACTCCATGACTCACTGGTGGGTAAAATTTTTCCTAGGATAGATATACTAGGTTCCTATCTATTTGGGTGTGTGGGTTGTAGGATAGTTATCCTGTGATATATGGTTAATATCCATTTATAATAGAGTACATACCATGTTTATCTTTCTGGGACTGCGTCAACTCACTTAGGATGAGCTTTTCTAGCTCCATCTATTTGGTTTTCGAATTGCATGATTTCCTCATTTCTGATTGCTGTGTAGTATTCCATTCTGTAAATGTACCATAATTTTTTTTTATCCATTCTTCAGTTGAAGGACATCTGGGTTGCTTCCAGTTTATGGCTGTTACAAATAAATGTGCTATGAACATTGATGAGGTAATGCCCTTGTGGTTTTGTTTCAAATCTTTTGGATATATGCCCAAGAGGAGTATGGCTGGGTCTTGAGGTAGAATTATTCCCAATTTTCTAAGATATGTCCAGACTGATTTCCAAAGTGGTTGCACAAGTTTGCAGTCCCACCAGCAATGGGGGAGTGTTCCCCTTTCTCCACATCCTCGCCAGCATGTGCTATCATTTAAGTTATTGATCTTAGCCATTCTGACAGGTGTGAGATGGAATCTCAGAGTTGTTTTAAGTTGTGTTTCCCTGATGACCAAAGGAATCTGTAGAGATTCCTCTTCTTTGAATTCTCGGTTTATCTCTATACCCCATTTATTGATGGGGTTATTTGATTTTTTTGGTGTTTAATTTCTTCAGTTCTTTATATATTTTGGATAGTAGCCCTCTGTCAGATGTTGGGTTGGTGAAGATCCTTTCCCAGTCTGTAAGCTATTGTTTTGTTCTAAGGACATTGTCCTTTGCCTTACAGAAGTTTTTCTATTTTATAAGGTCCCATTTATTGATTGTTTGTTTTAGTGCCTGAGCTATTGGTATTCTATTCAGGAAGTTGCTACCAGTGCCAATGAGTTCAAGGATTTTCCCCACTTTCTCTTCTTTTAATGTTAGTGTGTCCGGGTTTATGTAGAGGTCATTAATCCACTTAGACTTAAGTTTTGTACAGGGTGATAAGTATGGATCTAATTTCATTCTTCTACATGTTGACATCCAGTTAGACCAGCACCATTTATTGAAGATGCTTTCCTTTTTCCATTGTATGTTTTTGGCCTCTTTGTCGAAAATTAAGTGACCGTAGGTGTGTGGGTTTATTTCTGGGTCTTCAATTTGATTCCATTGGTCAACTTGTTTGTTTCTATACCAGTACCATGCTGTTTTTATTACTATTGCCCTGTGGTACAGCTTGAAATCTGGGATGATGATCCCTCCAGATGTTCTGTTATTGTACATGATTGATTTAGCTATTCTGGGTCTTTTGTTATTCCATATGAAGTTGAGAATTGTTTTTTCCAGATCTGTAAAAAATTGATTTGGTATTTGGATAGGAATCGCGTTGAATCTGTATATTGCTTTTGGTAAGATGACCATTTTTTATTATGTTGATCCTACCTATCCATGAGCAAGGGAGATCTTTCCATCTCCTGATATCATCTTCAATTTCTTTCTTCAGGGACTTGAAGTTCTTATCATACAGGTCTTTCACTTGCTTGGTTAGAGTTACCCCCAGGTATTTTATATTATTTGTGGCTATTGAGAAGGGTGTTGATTCCCTTATTTCGATCTCAGCCCATTTATCTTTTGTATAAAGAAGGGCTACTGACTTTTTTGAATTGATTTTGTATCCAGACTCCTTGCTGAAGGAGTTTATCAGCTGTAGGAGTTCTCTGGTGGAATTTTTGGGGTCACTTATGTATACTATCATATCATCTTCAAACAGGGATACTTTGACTTCTTCCTTTCCAATATGTATCCCCTTTATCTCCTTTATTTGTCTTATTGCTCTAGCTAAAATTTCAAGTACTATGTTGAAGAGATATGGAGAGAGTGGGCAACCTTGCCTTGTCCCTGATTTTAGAGCAAATGCTTTAAGTTTCTCTCCATTTAGTTTGATGTTGGCTATTGGCTTGTTGTGAATTGCCTTTATTATGTTTAAGTATGGTCCTTGTATGCCTGATCTCTCCAAGACTTTTAGCATGAAGGGGTGCTGTACTTTGTCAAAAGCTTTTTCAGTGTCCAATGAGATGATCAAATGATTCTTTTCTTTCAGCTTGTTTATGTGGTGGATTACATTGATGGATTTTCTAATGTTGAATGACCCCTGTATCCCTGGGATGAAGCCTACTTGATCATGATGCACTATACTTTTGGAGTGATCTTGGATCTGGTTTGCAAGTATTTTATGAAGTAGATTTGCATCCATGTTCAGAAGGGAAATTGGTCTGAAATTTTCTTTCTCCATTGGGTCTTTGTGAGGTTTAGGTATCAGGGTGAGTGTGGCCTCATAGAATGTGTTTGGCAGTATTCCCTCTGTTTGTATGTTGTGGAAGGTTGGAAGAATATTGGTGTTAGCTCTTCTTTGAATGTCTGATAGAATTCTGTGCAGAAACCATATGGCCCTGGGCTTTTTTTGGTTGGAAAGCTTCTAATGACTTCTTCTATTTCCTTAAGTGTTATAGGACTGTTTAATTTGTTTACCTGTTCTTGATTTAACCTGGGTAGGTGGAATCTATCCAGAAAATTGTCCATTTCATGTAGGTTTTCCTATTTTGTGGAGTACAAGTTTTTGAAGTAGGACCCAATGATTCTTTGGATTTCCTCAATGTTTCTTGTTATTTCCCCCTTTTCATTTCTGATTTTATTGATTTGGGTATTTTCCCTCTGCCTTTTAGTTAGTTAAGCTAAGACCTTGTCTATTTTGTTGATTTTCTCAAAGAACCAACTCATCATTTTGTCGATTCTTTGTTTTTGTTTTTGTTTTTGTTTCGTTCTAAGTTGTTGATTTCACCCTGACTTTGATAATTTTCTGTCGTCTGCTCCTCTTGGGAGTGTTTGCCTCTTTTTGTTCTAGCTCCTTCAGGAGTGCTTTTAGGTGGCTAGTATGGAAACTCTCCAGTTTCTTTTTGAAGGCACTTAGTGCTATAAACTTTCCTCTTCGCACTGCTTTCAATGTGTCCCATAAGTTTGGGTATGTTGTGCCTTCATTTTCATTGAGGAGAGAGTTGTTCAGTTTCCATGTTTTTGCAGGCTTTCTGTTGTTGTTGTTATTGTTGAAGTCTAGCTTTATTTCATGATGGTCTGATAAGTTACAGGGGGTAATTTCAATTTTCCTGTATCTCTTGAGGCTCGCTTTGTGACCAAATATATGGTCGATTTTGGAGAAGGTTCTGTGAGGTGCCGAGAAGAAAGTGTATTCTTTTGTTTTGGGATGAAATGTTCTATAGATATCAATTAGGTCCATTTGATTCATGACATCTGTGAGGTTTATTATTTCTCTGTTTGTTTCTGCATTGTTGATCAGACCAGTGGTGAGAATGGTGTGTTGAAGTCTCCCACTATTAATGTGTGAGGTTCAATGTGGGATTTGAGCTTCATTAGTGTTTCTTTAATGAATGTGGGTGCTCTTACATTTGGGGCATAGATGTTCAGTATTGAGATTTCATCTTGGTGGATTTTTCCTTTGATGAGTATGTAGTGTCCTTCCCCATCTCTTTTGATAATGTTGGTTGAAAGTCTAATTTATTGGATACTAGAATGGCCACTCCAGCTTGCTTCTTGGATCCATTTGCTTGGTATATCTTTTTCCAGGCCTTTACCCGGAGATAATGCCTATCTTTTTTGCTGAGGTGTGTTTCTATTTTTTTGTTTTGTTTTGTTTTTTTGAGACAGGGTTTCTCTGTGTATCCCTTGCTGTCCTGGACTCACTTTGTACACCAGGCTGGCCTCGAACTCGCAAAGATCCACCTGCCTTTGCTTCCCAAGCGCTGGGATTAAAGGCGTGTGCCACCACCCGCCCGGCATGGTGTGTTTCTTGTAAGCAGCAGAATGTGGAATTCTGTTTTTGCATCCATTCTGCTAGCCTGTGTCTTTTTATTGGGGAATTGAGTCCATTGATGTTGAGAGATATTAATGACCAGTGATTGTTACTTCCTGCCATCTTGATTTTGGTGGAAATAGTATATGAGTGAGCTCCACTTCTTTTGGTTTTGCTGTATTCTTTAAACGAATCATTGCTCTAATTTGCTTCCTGTGCTTTCTTGTGTGTAGTTAACCTCTTTGGGTTGGAGTTTTTCTTCCAGCATCTTCTGTAAAGCTGGATTTGTGTATAGATATTGTTTGAATTTTGCTTTGTCATGGAATATCTTGTTTTCAACATAGATGGCTATGTTGATTGACAATTTTGCAGGAAATAGTAGTATGGCCTGGCATTTGTGGTTTTTTAGGGTCTGCAAGACATCTTTCCAGGCCCTTCTGGCTTTTAGAGCCTCTGAAGAAAAGTCAGGTGTGATTCTGATAGGTTTGCCATTATATGTCACTTGACCCTTTTCCCTAGAAGCTTTTAATATTCTTTCTTTGTTCTGTACATTTAGTGTTTTGATTATTATGTGGCAGGAAGATTTTCTTTTCTGTTATAGTCTATTTGGAGTTCTATAAGCTTCTTGTACAGTTATAGGCATCTCTTTTTTTAGATTTGGGAAATTCTCTTCAATGATTTTGTTGAAGATATTTTCTGGTCCATGGAGGTGGGATACTAGGAGATTCCATCTTTTGAACTACTTGCCTTTTCATTTGGGTCCTTTCTTAGTTTTGAAACATTTGCCTTACCTGCCTTTCCATTGGGGCCCTTTTCTTGTTATGAATCTTTGACCTACTTGCATTTCCATTTTGGGTCCTTTGGAGTTTTGATTCTATTGAACTATTTGCCTTGCCATTTAAGGCCTTTTGAGTTTTTGTTCCCTTTCACCCACATTCCTTGACATTTGGGACATTTTGGAGTTATGACTCTTGTGAGATACATGCCTTGCTATCTGGGCTCTTTTGGAGTTTTGACTCTTTTGAACTTCTTGCCTTGCCATTTGTGGACTTGTGTTGTTTGAACACTTTTGAGATACTTGCCTTGATATTTGGGGCCTTATGAAGTGGATGATGTGTCCCCAATGGGGGTTGGATGACTCTGTTGGGAATATGCTTTCAAGAGTCCAGGAAGGTCCCTAAGGGCACATCCGCCACTCTGATAGGCGCCTCATCTCTTCATTGCTGGGCCCAATATTAGATGGAGTTTCTGTAAGTGGCTAGAACCTTCCCACACCTCTTTCACTTTCCTGGCATATATCACCTTAAGGCATTAGTCTGAGAAGACTTTCGGGGATGTAGCAAAGACTGAGGTTCAGAAAACTTTCTGTAAAAAGCCAGATAGCAAACACTTGAGGCCCTGCAAGCCGCATATTCTATTGTGACGGTTCATATGCCACACACAGACTAAAGGGCAAATGATTATCGATGAGATCCAACCCATTTCTGGAATGCCCATGTATATGTTTGGCTTGTTTCCGAAGAGTCTGTTCCCTTAACTTGCTAAGCAACATGTTGCAAAAACCATGTAGAGTTGCTTCACAGCCTTTCCTGCACCTAGAATGACCCAATGGTTTATTTTAGCCACTGTGGTTGCGTTTTTTAACTTGTGATCCCATGGCACTCATGATACCAAGCACTTATAATCTACATGTTAGCCCTTTGAATACTCTCACTTAAAATATGCTGTTGGAAGTCTCTGCGTTTGCAGGAGACATCCTGGCTATGAACCTGTATTGTGGGTTGCCACAGATTCATTATGACCCGGCAGCCTCTGTGGATGGAGAACCAATGACTGGCTTGGCCAGGCCCTCAGCATCAGGGTCTGCCATGCAGGAAACTGCAGTCAGGCTGGTAACCAGGAGGAGAAGGACTTGTCTGCATTTTCACATGGCTCGTGGCAGCCTTCAGTTCCTTGAGAGACATCAGTTCGTGAGGCTCAATGTGTTGCTGTTCTTAAGGTTGTCTTTAGTGCCTTACTACATGGGGTTGTAACAGAGCCCCAAACCTTACCATAACTGACTCCATGACAGAAATGCCATTCAGGCTGTAAAACTCAGCATGTAGACAGTACATAAAACAAAGGGCTAACCCTCCCAGGTCTGTACAGTTCTTGAGAAGTATCTGGATGTACTAACTTTGCCTTTGACTTCTGTAGTTCTGCTTCTGACTAACTATTCTTGTTAACTGATAAAGGCTCTGTACTACACTGGGATCCCAAAAACCCCAGGGTATTTGCCAGCCAACTAATAATGACTTTCTATTGGCCTAAACCCTAGTCCAAGCAGTATTCTATCTTTCTATTGGCTTATACCTGGGTCCAAGCAGTCTTCTCTGGTGAATACCCTACTACAACAGGGTTTCTCATCATGACCAAGTCTCAAAGACAGCCAGGGAAAGATGCCCTTCATTCGAGGGTATTGTGTAACTGTTTCTCCTGGCAATGTAGCATTTCATCCTGCAGGGAAGTCCATTAAATAACTCAAAATAGCCTAGGAAGTCCTTGAAACTGACCAGATTCACTAGGGCCCTGCTCTACCCGAGAAAATATAATCAGTAAAGACAGGTGGGAGTCACTCCCTGACAACAAACTCAGCTGCCTTGGAGAAACAGAGAACAGAAAAGCTGCCCACAGAAGGTTCAAACCAACTGAGCCACTGAGAAAGGACAACTCTCCAACCTGCCAAGCTGCCTACAGGCTTGTGCAGTGAGATGTCACCCATGCTGGGGTGGGCTTTGGTGATGTGGCTTCTGTAAGTCACCCCTCACCCATATTTCCATAAGGAACACCAATAAAACTCATTGG
>CAJQZJ010016246.1:3658067-3675614 GCA_907164525.1 Lophiomys imhausi | reverse complement strand
GTCCTGGACTCGCTTTGTAGACCAGGCTGGCCTCGAACTCACAGAGATCCGCCTGCCTCTGCCTCCCGAGTGCTGGGATTAAAGGCGTGCGCCACCACCGCCCGGCTCTGTTTGTTTACTTTAAACTGTAGTGAGAACTAACAAGGCAGTTAGATCACGCCGAATTCATTGGCTTCTGAGTCAACATAGCAAAATATCATACCTGCCAGCCGAACAAATGTTTACAGTAGGGCAGAGGGGAATTCTGGAGAGACAGGTTTCCAGCATGTGTGTGTCACTTCTGCATTCTACTAACACAGTAGCCTTCCGAAGGGACTTCAACAGATGGATTGTACTAATGTGGGTAAACACTTGTGTGTATGTGTATTGTGTAAAATGATATTATAAATATTTATTCTGCAGTTGGTTAAATTTTTAACATTAATTTGTTTGTGTATGAGTGTGGGTGTGTATGTGTGTGTGTGTGTGTGTGTGTGTGTGTATGCAGGTGCACATGTGTACACATGCACCATGGTACATGTATGGAGCTCAGAGGACAATCTGTGAGACTCGATTCTTGGTTCTCTCCTTGTACATGTAGGTTCTGGGTATTGAACTTGGGTTGTTAGGCTTGGTGGCAAATGTCTTTTAATGGCTGAGCTATCTTGGTATCCCAGCAGCTGCTTTTGACCCATGTTTTTAAAAACCACCTGACTTTGCCCTAAAGGTTTTTATTCATTTCTTACTGTTTAAATGTGAAGAGTTTTGAACATTTAAGTTATTTCCTATAAGGTTTCTGTTTTCAATATAGGAACATGTATACAAGGATATGAGTGTGTGCATGTGTGTATGTTTACATATGTTCACATCATGAAAGACAGTATTTCGGACCACTCTAGGACAGCAGCGAATCTTTTATTTCATAAAATTACAGTTACTACTTATCAAGAAATTTATGCTTTTTTCTGGTAGAAATTGTTGTATTTGTTTGACAATTTAATTATTTTACCAGACTCCTTAGTGCAGATTTTTTTTTACCCCGGTGGTGACAATTTGACTTCTGCCTCATTTTGTTTTTTGACTTTCTTTTTTCAGTCAAGTCTGCTTGGTTTCCTCTCTTTTTTCTTTTTCTTTGCTGAAGTTTAAGTCCAGAGCTTTGCCCTTGCTAGGCAAGTGTTCTCTCACTGAGCCCCAGCTCCATTCAAGTTTGCTGATGGTAGAATGGCCCTTCTCCCTTCATGGTAGCTGAGATAGGGGCCTGGGCCCTCCTTATGTAGACACCTAAATCACAGAGTCAACTTGGGGAGCAGAAACAGCCATACACTTCCCCAGGGTCAGAAACAGCACAGAAACGTGATGAAATAAGACAGGGACGAGAATCATTTCATACCCAAAAATGTAGAACAGAGATTCCTTAAAGTTAAAAGTCAATTCTAATCCGTTACTAAAATATCGGTTGACTTTATGTCACCGTCTCAATATGTAGCATACGAAGGTGGATAGTTCACCATTTCACACTTGAAACACACACTGCATCAGCGAATACTCTGCAGTGATTTTGATCCGTGTTTACATTTCCACCTTGCTGATTCCTACACTGTAATACTGATACACATTGCTTTCTTGTCCCGTCTGAAAGCATTAATGCTTACTGGGATGGTGTTGGTGTCCAGTTAGAACTAAGGATTGTATAATAGTTTTATATGTTGTGGGTTAAATTAGCAGACATATCTGCCTCCTAGAAAACAATGGAGGAAAATAATGGCCACTTTCCTCAGGTGTAGAATGTTTCGTATTTAAGAGGCATGCAAATCCCTTGAGAATCTTGTTAGAAAATCTAGATTCTGGCCCTGGGACACTAAGCCATGGCTGCGAGTGCCATTAACTCCCACTGATTCTGTAATTGAGGGTCTGTAAGTGACACTTTGGAGTCTCACAAAGAAAAGTGTCAAATTTTCAGTGTTCAAAAAATGTAAATATAATACCTAGATATCATTCAATAAATACACATGTTTGAAGTGTTTATTCTCATGAGGGTTAGTGAATAAGCAGAGTGTGTCCAAAGGACATGAACTTTAAGCCTCTCCTAGAGTTTCCAAATATGCAGTTATGAACCTGGGACCATATAGTTCCATGTCAGCATCTCCATATTTAAGATCTAATTGTCATGATTTGATGGAAATAATTTCTAGAAACCACACAATGTACATGCAGTGGGTACCACCTGTAGATGTCTCTCCCAGCAGCAAATGTCTTCACCTCCATTTTACAAGAGCATTTCTCTTCTCACACACACACACACACACACACACACACACTTGAATTCATCTTGGGGCAATTATGATGAAAACCTTTGCTCTCTGGGCTCAGCATTTCAACTGAATTTACTACAAAGCAATCTCTCTCGACAGGGACATCAAAGACATTTGAAGCTATCTCACTTCCATTTGACATTTGTCTGTAGCCTTTTCTTTTGCAGCATTAAAAATTCCATTAACCAAAGAAATAAAAAATAAATTATTAAAAAAAATTCCATTAACCATAACCCAAAACATTTGATCTACTGTTCTTCCTTTCTGTCCAAAGAGATGAAATTTTTACATTTTGTTTTCTCAGACAGAAGCAGGTTAAAGAGAGTAGTTGAGGTGAACGCCAGCCACAAAGCTTACATATCTTCTCTGAAGAAAACATTTTAAAACATGATCTAGGTTTTTAGTTTTTAGTTCTTGCTTTCTTTCTTTCATTCATTTTCTTTTCTTTATTTCCTTTTTTTTTTAAAGACAGCATCTTGCTATGGAGCCCAGTTACATAGCAAGAAACTTCTTCTCTCTCTCAATTGGATTCTAGAGTTGGGTACCAGTGAACAGACTTTTCACTTGAACATAAGTTTAGAGGAGAAATGAAAATATTTACTTGGGCACAGATTATTTTGGTATTTGGCTCTTTGGACAGATCATTTTGAGTAGAATATTTTAAATACTTTTTCAAAACTTGTGGAATTTTCAGTAAAGTTTGGAGTTGCATTTCTCAGCCAAATAACATATTTTGAGTCTAGGGGAATCTTACTTGAGAGGCTAAAAATACAAACTTTTCTCACAAGGAGAGACAATGACCAATCTTCTACAGACATCATGAGATCATTGGGGTAAACCATAAGAGAGAAAGAGTTGCTTCTGATCCAAGTGCATCCTCCTTCTGGGGCCATTTGAACCACAGTAAATGTATTCTTGGATTCTATGTAGTCTACTACTTGGAAAGGAACCAATAAAGTGAGCTTTTCTAAATCAAACATGAATCATCTGGGTCTGGGTATTTTTGTAAACTAAGACTGTGAACTCTCCTTCATTGGGTGGCAGTATTTTAATATACCCCAGCTTATTGCGCTAGAATTCTGTTTTGTCTGAGCCTAGAATCTGGTGGTATAGAGACACTTCCTAATCCCAGGAGTTACAGTTAGACTTATATCTTGAAAAGATGTGTTGAGGTTGGCTGGAGAAATGGCTCCGTGGTCACAGTCATGTCCTGCTCTTCCAGAGGAACTGAGGTCATTCCCAGAGCCTATGTGCGGTGGCTCACAGCCACCTGTCACTCCAGCTCCAGCAGGATTGGGGGCCCTCTTCTGGCCTCTGTAGGCACTGCACTCATGTGCACTCACCCACAAGCAGACCTCACACATACACATAATTAAAAATCTTTGGGGAAAAATGTTGAATATTATTGCTTTCTCCTTCAAATAAAATCACCCCAATTACCTAAATCATTTATTTCTGATTTTATTTTGTGTATTTCTGATTATTTTGCCAATTTCTTGCTCCTTGTTATTTATTCTTCCTTTGAACATTTCTTGGCATCAAGTCATCAAAATGGGAATTGTCATTCATTAACAGAATGCTTACTGGCTAGAGATAGTTAAGGGTTAATATGTGTTCTGCTGAACAGTGGTTCTTTGAAGGTGACCCACCACCATTACCATCTCATGGGAAAATACTCCAGTAATACGACAGCCAGATCTCTGACTTACTGCTTGAAACTCAAGGAGTGGTATAACAGAATATTTTCATTTATAAACACTTATTTTTTATTAATATTTAACAAACAGCTATAAAATACCTAAACCTTATAACCTAAAACCTATAATCTAAAATATATAATCTATCTAAAAATACCTTAATACCTAAAAACACTCTAATACCTATCTAAAAGCACTTAACACTATTTTAACTTTCTTAAAAGCATATTAACACTCTTAGCATAGGTCCATGCAGGATGGCTTGGTTTATGGCAGGCCCAGAAGGTAGTCGCTTTCAAGGATTAGTGTCTGTTGGACCTTACTTTGCCAGTTTGTAAGGCCAGTCTACTTCCACCACCACATGGTGACTGGTTTATAAAATCAGTCTGTTCCAACTGTCAACTGAGGGCGGCTTTTTCAGTCAGCTAAGACTTGCCTCCACGGTCTCTTTGGCCCGGGCAAGTCTCAAAGCCAAAGCCTCTCCAAGCGGCTGCTGAACTCTGCTTGCCTCACTCACTCTTCTGGAGCTCTGGGGCCCCAAGACAGACAGACACCTTCAAGGAACTCTCAGAAGTTTTTATGCCAGGCCTTTGCCTTGTAATATAACAATCTAAATTCTGTTAATGGCGTACCTTGCTGTGCTCTTCTTCATTGTGACTTATAAGTCAGCGAGGGCAGGAGGAAGAGAGAGACCGTGCAGAATTCTCAGGCTTACATATATATCACATTATCTCACAATACTTGGCAGTCTCAAGGGTCCAAGAGATTTCTCACGATGTCCAACAGTCCCGTTGCTTCTCACAATAAGTCATCTGTGTGGCTTGCACGGTTTCTTAGTCATGCTCCTTCAACAGGGGATATTGTCTGGCCACAACCTGGCTTTGTCTATCCCGACAGGCAAAGGGATGCCAAGCTTTTCCCCATGTGCTGCCAGAAGCCAACCCAGACTGCCCACCAATTTCACCCAAGAGACTCAACTCCCACCACAGATTGGGGCCTTGTGATCCAGGGTCCAGGGTTAGCACTCTAAGTGTTCCTGATGTGCGCTAGTTAAAGGACTGAATCCGAGCATCATGGGAGGCTACTAGTGACGTTAATGTCTCTGTATCATAGGGACCCTCTGGAGTCATTCTACCACATCTGTGTCAACAACCCCTTGAAGATGAATGTGATACCAGCTTATAGATTTCTGCCTCACAATAGTTATTGTTTGCAAGGTATTGCTGATTTGTCAAGCCCAACTTGCACTGCAGCTGCTGTGAGCTCAGTGCCACTGTCACCCTGTATCTGATGTCCCTCAGACAGAAAGCAGCTTGGCAATGGGAGCCATTGGTACTGCAGAGACTGGTCTTTCCCCATCCCTGCTCACGAGCTATTACCAGTGGCTGGACGTTGTAGTTGGACTTCATCCATTCAGTCACCATCTGTCTATCCACACCTGCCTTCTCTAGTCCTGTGACACGTCCATGTGATTGCACACAGAGGCATGGGTGTGTAGACACACTCACACACTTTGCCTTCATTCTGGCTTGGTAGTGATTTGGGGGGACACATTGGCAAGCCTGGGTCAGAAGAACGCCTCTAGTATTTCATGCAGAGTACTGGAAGATCTGGGTCTGTTCAATGTCTTCCACCTTCACACCAGGCTCATGGCCCTGTGACTTATTGTCCAGAAATAGCGACACCAGTAGCAGTTAGCAGGCCCGAGGCAAAGCTTTTATGGGCTTTACAACCAGCTGGGTTGTACCTGATGCCACTCAGCTTTGAAGCCTGGTGTTTTCAGTAAGCCTTTTCATCCTTCAGACCATGAACACAGTTTCAGACAGTTTCCCATAAAAATGTTTGGTGCGGGAAGACCACGTTCCACGAACTCAAAATGGCTATTATTGAAGCTGCTCTGCTCTCTTTTTGTGAGGTTCTCACCCCTGTCACAGAGCTGCTGAGATATGCATTCATCTCCAGGCTCTGGGATGTCTACACATCCTAGAGATGGGATCGGAGCCCAGGACTTAAACCCACTGCTCTTGCCAGACTGGCCTTTTCCTCTCTGAGACTGCAAGTTCTGGTTAGCTAAACTGAGCATGGTCCATGAACACAACACAAGACAAGATAAATGTTTAATATGCACAATACAGACAGGTGATGGGTCAGGTGGGTTAAGGGAACCCCTTATTTTTTAAATCTGGTATAGCTCCATTTCAAGTCCAGGAGCAACTGAGCTGACACATGTCTGCTTGATGCTATTTTCCGTGTTTAATGTTACCATCAATGCCTTCTTGTTTTCCTCACTGCCTCCCCAAGGCTTCAATTACTAATATTGCCATGTTGGGAAGAACACATCTAGATATAAATTAAAATTTTCATGGGGACATCTATAAGAAATTTTAAAAAATTATTTTATGTGTATGAGTGGCTTGTCGGTATGTATGTCTGTGTCCCTTGTGCATGCAGTACCCATGAAGGCTAGAAGGAGGCATCAGACCCTCTGGAAATGGAGTTACAGATGGTTGTGAGCCACCATGTGGGTGCTGGGAGTCAAACCCAGGTCATTAGGAAGAGCAGCCAGTGCTATTATAGTCTGAGCCATATTTTTACAGTAAACCCAGCAATATTAATTTTGGAAGTTTGCTTTCTGCCTTTTGACTTCCCTTATTCTACCAGTTTGAAATTAGACACTGTCTGTTTTAAGAAAAAAAAATAACATAAAGAGGTAATCAAGTCAATGAAATAGAAAAATCTATTGTCACTTTGGGTGATAACTCTGGCAGGTTTGCTGTGGCCCTTTAAAAATAGTAGCTTTTCCCCTCCATTCTTCCTTTACATTGAATTAATCTGTAGAAAGAGAAATGAGTCACAACCATTCCTGGACAAATTTCTGGTGACAATTCTGGGCTGTGGGCCAGGGCCACTTGTTCCTGTTTCAGGCCAGGCATCCACCTTGTGCTTGTCACGCTGTGTCTGGAGCTGCTTGTTCAGGTAAGTGGGATGCAAAATAGGACTTTTCGCACAACCTGGATCCCCAGAGAGACTCCGGGTCCCTTACCCTCTGTCAATCAACCTCTGAGACAACTTTATTCCCATGTTTAAGGTTTTCATTATCGCTCTTTAAGTCCCAGCAGGCTTCTGGCAAGGTTTACTACAAACACATCCCGTTATGAGCTTTGTGGAGATTTGTAAATGGATTCAGCCCTTTATCACCTGGGCCAGGTACCATAGGCAGCTTTTCATTTAGCACCTGATTCCAAGAAAGAGTAGTGGCCAAGGACTCTTGAGGGTCAGATGACGGGGAGCCTGTGGGACAAGGCAGGACGGATATGTGGGAGGCTATTGGAAGTGTTACTGTTAGCCCTGGAACCACATGTATACTGGGTTTGGTGGCCAAGGTGGCAGCAGACTGGGAGACTGGGAGGGCCTAAGGAAAAGCAGGAAGAATTGGGGACATAGCTCAGCAGTTATGAGCAAGATGCTAACTTCACTCTTGGGTAACAAGGGAAAAACAAAAAGTCAGACCTCTGGTTTAACAGCAGAAAGAAAACATCATTAAAACTGGGAATAGAGGCCAGGTGTGGTTTTTAATTTTAATTTATTATTTTATTTGTGCTATGTTATGTATTATATTTGTGTGTGTGTGTGTGTGTGTGTGTGTGTGTGTGTGTGTGTGTGCACATGCTCACACACATGGGCTTATGTCAGAGCACACCTATGAGGGTCAGAGGACAGCTTGCAGAGTTGCCTGTCTCCTTTCGTCATTTGAGCTCTGGGGATAATATTAAGGTCATCTGGCTTTCCATAAAGTGTCTTTCCCCACTCACCAGCTCAAAAACACATCTTATATATTAGTATTTAATCTATTTAGGTTTTTTTTTCTTTCCTGTTCTGGGGACCCAAACCAGGACTCTGAGCCAAGCTAGATGGGCTCTCTAACACTAAGCATCCCCAGTCCCAGAAAACAATTTTATGAATGTAAAATGTGCGAAGATTTATGTCATCCATGCCACAAGTGAAGCGGCAAATGAGCAATATTTTCATGTACTCCAGAAAATGAATTCTGATTTTTTCCCTTGGAGAATTTATCTTGCTTCAATAATATTTCAGGCTGGTAAGATGCCTCAGCAGGTAAGGGCATTTGTTGCCTACCCCAACAAGCAGTCTGAGTTTGATCCCTGGGACCCACATGTTGGAAGGACAGAACCGACTCCTGCAAGGTCTCCTCTGACCTCCACATGTGCCCTATACCATGGGTGTCTCCACACATGGGAGTCCCCTGTCTCTGCCTCCTGGGTGCTAGGATACAAGGGGTGTGCCACCATGCCCACCCAGCCTTTTGCTTATTTGTTTGCTTATTTTTTAATGGCCAGGAGCTCTTAATCAAAATTCTCCATTTTAATTTATAATAAGAATATTTAGGTGCTGGAGAGAGGGGTCAGCCATTTAGAGCATTTGGTGCACTTCAAGAGAACACGAGCTTGGTTTCCATTGCCCACATTGGGCAGCTCGCAACACCTGTAACCTTCTTCTGGTTCCATGGGCACCAGACACATGTGGCAGACATACATAAGTACCTCTGGAGTTAGCTGTGGCTCCTGCTTTTATTCAGAGCTAGGATGAGCTGATGAAATTTAATGCCTCCAGACAAGCAGGTGCCTACACATGGGCTCTGGGAAGGAGGTCACCAGCCCCCTTGTCCTGGCCCATCCCCCACAGTTCACACTGGCATCATTTGATCTGAGTAGAAGCAGCACCCAGATGAGGTAGAAAAGGGCTCATAAAAAGATCAAACCTCAATTCAAGCCATGCATCTCCCTCGGGTGGGGATTGGATGTGCATCAAATCTGTGTCTTCTGAGATTTCTTCCAGAAATTTCCACTGCTATGTCCTGCTCTCCTACGTCCAGGGTGGGGACACCAGGAAGGATGACCTTGAACTCTCACAGGGATCTTCAGGTTATGAAGTCTACCAACCCAAAGGTTAAGAATGGCATCTGATAACCTATGCAGCCCACACAAGGCATCCCCACCCTTGCTGCCGCCCACCTTGCAGATGTTTTCTTCAATGTGTTATCAACATATCCTTGATTTATTGCTTTCTTTGCTCTGTTACTATAAAAATGTCACCAGACTGTTACAATATTGTGACGTGGCATTTGTAGTAGCCTAACTGTGTGTTCCCAGGCCATGGTCACCCATGTTAGGCTCTAGAACATATGATCTTTGTGACTGTCTTTACAGCTCATTGAGGTAAAAGAGCCTTTTGCCCCAGCAGCAGTTACCATAAAGTGCCTGAAGTATCACCGCACCAGGCCAACAGGCTGAGAGAAAGAGACAGCAGGCTGACCTCCCACAAAGCCCAAGAGAGCTGCCTCATGCTTGGCCTAAAATGACTTCATTTCTCTTCACAATGGGCTATAGCTTCAAAAAAGATAAAGAAAGCGCTTGTGGAAAAAAAAGGAGGAAAAGACAATTTACTATCACTGTAGGACACTTCTGCCTCCTTTTTTTTTTTTTTAGGGAGAAATAGGCAAATGTTACCTTATGTGCATAGCTATGGCTGATCACTCTGAACCCTGTGGATGGGTTCATCATCTGCTAGACCTCAGAAGTTGTTAAGGATGGAAGCCATACAGATGGCTTTTTTCACTAGAGGACAGTCAGTGACAAGAACCCAGTCAGAATACTCTCATTTCCTAAGGAGACTAGAAAAATGGAATAACACTTGTGGCAGTCAGAAAATAATTTAATAATTTATTTAATATTTAAATAAAATGTACTGAAATATGATGTATCAAGGGCTGGCTGGAGACAGCTCAGTGGTTAAGAGCAATGGCTGCTCTTCCAGAGGACCCAGGTTCAGTTCCCAGCACCCACATGGTGGCTGACAAGCAGCAACAGTTCCAGTTCCAGGGCATCTGACACCCTCTTCTGGTTTCTCTGGGCACTTCATAAATGTGATGCTTATACATTACACGTAGGCCAAACCTCATAGTACATCAAGTTAAAATTTTTAAATGTGAAGCATCAAATTTGGGGTACAGAGAAAGTCGTGCTGAAAGGAAATATTAAAACCTTAAATGCTTATGTTAAGAGAGAATAAGGCTAAAAGTCAAGGTAGTAAGAATCTCTCTGAGGAACATCTAAAAGAATACAAAATAAAGACAAAGAAAGAAGCTGGGATAAGACAAAAATAATAACATAAAGGGAAAAATACCAAAGGAGTCATGAAAGCCAAATAATATTTTTGAGGAAATGAATAAAACTCAGAACTCTACAAAACTAGTAAGAAAACAAAATTATGAATTAAAATGGGGAAATTTGTTTAACAGCTCCTAGACTTAAACAAACAAACAAACAAACAAAGTCTGGGCATGATGAATGCTCTTAATCCTAGTACTCAGAAGGCAGAGGCAGGGCATTGCTGTGAGTCTGAGAACACCCTGGTCTACATAGAGAGTTCCAGGCCAGTTGGGTCTACACAGTAAGACCCTGTCTCAAAAGCAAAAAAAAAAAAAAAAAAAAAAAAATCAATTTATGCCAAAGCTTGAAAATTCCCACAAAAGAGATGAAGTCTCAGAGTGTGAATGCTAGTGCCCCACTCTCCATTAAGGCTGAGACCACTGCAAACTGCATTGGCCAGCTGACTGCAGACCTCACTTTAAGCAATGCCAGACTGACCAACCACGCTCAGAGAGGGAAGGTCATGAGGCAGGAATGAGGAGCAGAATGCTTGTCCCAAGGGTGGCTCAGACAAAGGCACTGACCTTGAGCAAGCAGATCTCCAGAAATCAGAATTTCAAAGCAGCCTTGAAACTCACCAAGCCCTCTCACTTCCTGCTAATTTCCTTCTGACCGCAGTGTTGACGACTGGACGGCTGACTGTGTCAGACTGATGTGTGGGTGGAAGCCTCAAGCTGGCTCTACAGACCTCTTTCACTTGTGCATGTTTATAGAAAGGCAGCGTGGCATGTCTTCTTTTCTCACAGCAATGTTCAACCAGGGCTGTTCTTAACGGTGAAAATCCATTGAACAGTGAGATCTTGGATCTTGGTGCCATTGGCTGTCTGGGAAGAGTGTGTGGCCTGCACTGGACAGCCATGGCTGATGGAAGTGACTGCTTTTATGTGTCTGTTCATTATTTAAACTTAGTGTTGTGGGGTATCAACCAGAGAAGGATGCTGGGGCATGGGTTTTAGCCACTGAGTTTTAGTCTTTATTAGCTGGCTGATGGTATTTGGGATCCCAGTATGGCCCCCAAAGCCTTTCTCAAGGTGAGATTTTTCAGTACAAAATCCATGTCCTGGGTTGACTTACTTCAGTTAACAAAAACAGTTACAGAAACAAAACTACAGATGCCAAAAAGCAAGGTTATTACATTTAAAGAGCTGTGGACTTTGGTGGATTAGGCCTTTGTTTTGGTTTTAGCAGGTGGCTGTGTGTACATGCTGAGCTTTGCAGCCTGAATGGTACTTCCATCATGGACTCAGTTGCTAGCAAGGAGGAGAGAGAAAGCCAGACCCTCCCTGGTGACTTTTAAGTTTGCAGACACCAAATAGAAAAATTCCAGAAATAATCAATTCATATGTCCTAAATAACTTCCATTGTGATAGATTGTTATGATCATTTTCTTTGATTACTGATTTTTTTTCTGCCAGTCTCTTCTTGGACCTGATTTGTAAGTCAGACTCTATCATGAGTGTACATATGTAAGAAAAATCTTTGTGTCTATAAGTTGAAGGTTTTCAGTATCAGTGGGACATTTTGAAAAGTAATCCTGCTCCCCAGGGAGACTACTAAATATATGACAATGTTAGTCACTTTCTTATCACTGTGACAAAGTATCTGCTATAAACGGCTTGAAGGAGGAAAGATTTATTTTGGCCTATGGTTTCATGGGGTTCTGCTCTCTATTGGCCTGCTAAGGGCTTGGAGTGAAGGAAAGCATCAGGCCAGGCATACTTACTTGGCAGAGGAAGTTGCTTACCTCATGGTAGCCAGTGAGCAGAGAGGCACACAGGAGAGAGCCAGGGGAAGACACACTATTCAAAAGATACCCCAGCCACTACTTCCTTAAGACAATCCCCTCCTCCTAATATCCTACTCAATTGTGAACTCATGAGTATGTTGATCCATTGTTTGAGGTCAACCTCTTCATAATACAGTCACCCCTCAGCAGCACCAGCTGCAGATCAAGCCTTCAACACCTGAGCCGTTTGGGGGACACTCTAGATCCAAACCAGAGCACTCTCCTGGCTTTGCGTCTAACTTGTTATCTGAGATGCATTTAATCCATCTCTACAATTCCCCAAAGTACTTACAGCTCCCATGTTGTTTCAAAGTCTCCCTGAGAGAGACTCAAGGCAAATGATGTTTTTTCCAGGAATTCCAGGGGATGGAGCAGTGGGGGAGGAGAGTAAGGTTTCAGCTCATATGAGATGTATCTGACCAATAACCAAATGCTGATGAACAGTAAGCCATTTGTCACATGTGAGCCTTCTGATAGCCTTGATGTACCTACCAACACCCCTGGAACAAACACTCTGCAGCAGGGGCATGCCAGGTGCCTAAGGCCACTCTCATTTGTCCTATGTAGATTATGGTGGCAAAAAGACCCTGCTGCTCACCAATATCCATAGTCACCATTTTAAAAACATTATTCTGAACTCTGTTGAAGATAAATACGGAGTCTCTAAGCACATTCTTGGTCCAGCTCTGCACGGTGGGCATCAGAGCCATCAGTTTAGGGCGCAACAGGCTCTTCCTCCTTGTGACAGCCAATAGCCTTCACTTGGAACTCTGAACTCCTAGTCCCCAGACACTGAAAACTGAGTTTCTGTAAGCTCTGTCAAGGTCCTGCTCCCCCTCCCACTACCTAGACAGTCTCCTTGTTAAAGGAACTAGATGTCAAGATACCCATTGTCCTGGGAACAAGATGTGATCTTTATAGCTTCACCTTACTGCCATCTGTGACTAGGGGAAGTCATGGGGGAAGTATTTGGAACAAGGCTGCTGTCATTCTGTGTGTTCCTCTTCCTCACCCATGAACAACCACCTCCCCCACCCCCAATCAAACCCCAATTCAGTCCACTGGTTACCAGAAGGAACTGATAGGGTACAAATGGAGTGGACAAGAAACCATGGGAATAGGTGACCATACTATTTTCCCCTAAGTATAATGAATATTCCTGATCTGAGGACAATCCAAGCTGCACACACTCCAGATAAAGGGAAAGGCTAGACCTTTTTTATCTCAGTAGCCTGGACTCTCTCTCTAGGCTCTCACCTACCACCAGGAGGCAGCAGGTAGCCTCCCTACCAAGCCTGCTGGTTCCAAGTATGGCTTCAGGGAGGGGAGGCTGTCAGGCCTTTAATTAGCTGGGAAGTTCACCATTTCTAATGGCTTGCTTGTGGGAGCTAGAGAGCTGAGAAAGAACTCACACAGACAGACCTAACTGCCCAAAGGCAGATTCGAGGCACTAAGAAGCGCCCTGGAGTGAAATGGAGTGAGAGTTGCCCCTGCAGAGGACTTCAGAGAAGCCCTTAGCAGGTAGTTTCAGAGACCCAGCCCCTACAAGCCCATGTGAGCTCAGGAAGACTTCTCTCCTCTAGATATCAGTCCCTTGTTTGTGTCAGTCTCTGTCATGGCAGCACATTTCTGAGGAAAAATAAATAACCCAAATAACAAAAGAGTCTTTTGGCTCATGGTTTTAGAGGTCTCAGTGGGTGACTGGCAGGCTCCATTGTTCTAGCCTTGAGGTGAGGCAGAACACTGTATGACCAAGGAGGACAGCAGAGGAGGCTGCTCAAGTCACTACAGTCCAGGGACAGAAAGCAAAGTAAGAGCCACAAAGGAGACCACGTCCATGACCCACTTGACCCCACGACCCACTTCCCCCAGCCAGGCCTCATTTCCTAATTTCTATCACTTCCCAATGATGACATCAAATTCTCTAAACTCATTCATGCATTAATCTTCAGATGAAGATGGGGTCCTCAAGAACAAAGCACTTCTGAAAGCCCCAAGCTCAGTCCTAACAGTATTGGCAACCAAACCTTCAGGAGGCTTTGGGGGATGGTACGCTACTGTCTAAGGATGGATTCAGGCTAGGAAGAACACTTGTGTGAAGTCCTATGCAAATGAGAGCTATCTCCTCAGGATAACATCCCCCATTGAATTTTGTCCTCTGTCCAGGTCATTCCATGTTTTTTCAGAAGACCCAGAAATATGGATATAGATGTTAAAAACAATACAAAACACTTCAGGTTGTTGCAACTAATTGAAAACAAAAGTATAAATATAATGTAGGCCAAAGGAAACACATCTGTGTGCCGAGGCCAGCTAGCAGGCCACCAGTAAGGTACTGATGTCCCCTCTCACACTCAAAGACACTGCTTGGCTTTGTCCACCCCATATGGATGACCAGATAGGAGAAGATGTAAGAAAGGTTATGGGTGGCTAACCTGGACAGGAGGCGATGCGAAGCTCAGAAGCTTGGGCTGTCCCCAGCCCTGCCGCTGGTGTCCCTGTTCTATAAGATCTGAATACTCACATGCACACTAGACTTTTCAAACACTTGTAGAAGGCTGGTCCTTGCCTAACACTAAATGAGACTGTTCAGTTAAGAGCAGGGGACCCATTTTCTCCCTCCACTGATAGGAAGGTGGGGATGCCTTCCTTGGTGTGGCAAGAGTCTCTTCCTTCAACCTTCCTGGACAGTCTTTGTTGTCAGACTCAGGAGCCCTCCACAAGAGCTCACTCAACCCAGGCCAGACAAGAAACACAACTGGCTTTCCAGAACCATTTCCCTCAGTCTTCCTCCCCACAGGAGACTTTCCACCCCCAAACCTTGCCAGGAGAAAGGTCAAAACACCAGGACAACTGTATTCAACTTTAATCAAATCAGGTGGCTTCCTGGGAAAAATTTTTTCTTCAAGAAACAAAAAAATTTTACACCAAGAGCTCCACAACCCAGAGGAGCCAGGGACAGATAGGATCCTCATGACAAGGGAGAAAAGGTTTGGTAAGGAGTTGTCCATACCCTCCATCCCACCCCAAGTTCACTTGTCCCTTTGCTAAACATCTATAAACATCATTGGGTACAGAACGATGAAGTAGACAGTGGGTTTCCTCAGCAGTTTCAGTTCCCGGACAGATTCCTGGGGTCCCCAGGCCCTGTCAGTGGAGACACTCCTTCCCATAATTATGGAATGCTTCATTTGGGGGGATGCATTTCTCTTCATTCACAACGTTTACTAGTGTCAGTCTGTGCATAAATGCAATTAGATTTGAGAGTTCTATTACAAAAGACAATAAAGTGGGCCTCGGTAGAGATTCTAAAATTACTTAACTTTTCTTTAGAAAAAAAAATTTAAAACAGCATTATCACATCAGTGTGAAGGAAAGACAGGGAGATAATAAAGTTATGTTAAACCTCCCTATATTTACTCATGTGTGAAGCAGTTATGTCTGGTCACATAATTGCCATGGTTCTGAGGATATTTCATATTTCATAATGAACATTAAAAGAGTTTGTGGATCATTACTTTATAAGAGTTTCAAAGTTATTACATAAAACCCAATGGGGATGGTTATAAACTGTCCGATCCTCCAGCCTGTCCTTGGTAAACATAACATAAAGTTGAGACATTGTGGCAGGCAAGATTCATGAGAAGAGGTTAAAAAAAAGAAAGAAAGAAATATAAAAAGGAAGGAAGGAAGGAAGAAAGAAAGAAAGAAAGAAAGAAAGAAAGAAAGAAAGAAAAAGAAAATCCCACCCTCCTCTCACATTTTAAAGGGGAAGAAAAGACCACAGTGCTTGTAGCTAGCTCTTAATATTGTTGTTCCTGTTTGAAAGAAATCTCAATGAGCTGATTGCTTAAGACACACACACACACACACACACACACACACACACACACACACGGGGGAAGGAAGATGGCGGCGACCTACACTGACGCATTTTGAACGCGGGGGAAAAAAGAGCCATAAAAAACACAGAGTTATTGGGCACTGTGCAAAAACCGGAGGGGCTAGGACCCCCCCCCCCAGGAACACTCACAGCTCCCAAGGGACTGTTAAAAGTCCCAGGGCAAGGCTCTCACCCATCTCTCGCAGACACGGAAGCCACTAAACCCAGGATTCAGGAACTCCCGTTTGGAGAGGTGCCTGGTAAGATCGATCCCAACACAAAGCAGGCAGGACCAGAGGCCACTTGGCGTTAGTTCACTAGCCTATTGGACTCCCCACACCTTAGGTAGAACTTATACTCACTTAAAAAATTTTGCGAGATAGTGGAAGTTTTAGCAAGGAACAAACAGGGGGCTCAGCGGGACCGCAGCCGCTCCTGAAGCGGAGGGCGGGAGGTGCAGAAAGAGTGCGGAAACCAGGGACACAAAGGCGGGCGGGAGGAGCCTAATCCCGCGCACTGACGGCAACGCAGCTGGGGAGTGAGCCCGACTGGCAGGGCCAAATCCCCACGAACCCACAGCAGGACAACTGGGGAGAGAGTCAGGCGTGGGCTGGGCCAGGGATCCGCGCACCCACGGCTGAGCTGCTGGGGCGAGAGGTCCACTCAGGCGGCCGGGGGATCCAGGGCACTGTGCACCCATGGCCAAGCAGCCAGGGAGGGAGAGCCGTGGCTACGCAGACAGGGAGGGAATCAGACTCAGAGGCCAGGCCTGTGGGGAGAAGCCTACTGAGAAACCAGATATCGGGACCATAGCTGTATTCTGGAAAATCCAGACATAATAGGTGTGGAGCCAGACCCTGTCAGCCTCTGTGATGACAAACAAAGCCCACAGAATCTGTGCCTGGGAAAACAGGTCAATACCATCAGAACCATTACAGGCTGATAACTAAAAGTGCAACATAGAGAAGTCTGAATTGGGAGCAGTGAAACAATTCCGGTCCATGACTCACAACCTGGGATTAGGATGCACCAGCTCACAGTGCCTCAGACGATTAAAACCACAGTGACCCTGAAATCCCCCTGTAAGCAACAACAGATAGCCAAGTAACTCGTCCCCTGCACCAAAGCATCCACTGTGGATCCAAGCACAGAAAACGACAAGAACAGACAGCTAAGCACACCCAATGGCCAAAGGTAAAAAAAAAAAAAATAGAAATCAAGGAAATATGACTCCAACAAAGCAGAATTATCCTAGCTCACCCAATTCGGATGACCTCACACCAAAAGAATCACATGAAAACGTTGACAATTCTGCATTATGGAAAGTGAGAGAGTCCCTGCAAGAAGAACTTAAATCTATGAAGGAATTCAAAGAAGCCACAATTCTACAACTCAAAACAAGGAACAACACCATTAAACAGCTCCAAGCCAAGGTGACAGAGCTTGAACAGGAAAAAGACAAGGCTATGAATGATTTTCATACAAAAACAAGCAAGCTGGAGAAGGAAATGTACAAAACGAACAAAACCATACAAGACATGAAAATAGAAATAGAAACAATAAAGAAAACACAGTCAGAGTTAAAAGAGGAAGTGGAGAACCAAGGAAAGAGAACAGGAACTACGGATGTGAGTATCAACAATAGGATGCAAGAGATGGA
>CAJQZJ010016246.1:3632007-3653067 GCA_907164525.1 Lophiomys imhausi | reverse complement strand
TTCAACCACCTCAGAGACCTGAGAGGGATAAATATATCTGATTATATAGGAAGTGCAGGGCCTGCAGCTTCCAAAACTAAAAAATGACATACCAGTGGCTGCCTGGACAGTTCCCATTTTCTCTCCATACATTACAGCATCAATCTTCAGTCATTTGGTCCCGTTCTCTGACAGACATTGATTGTAGAGCAGGAATTATGAAGGGCTTACCTACCCTGTCTTGGCAGAGCTAGGCTGTAAACTGACACTATTAAGAGCAGCATAGCTGTTTGTCATTTGCCTGGACTTACTCCTTTTGTTAATCAGAGTATTATGTTTTGTTCTGGAAAAAGCCACACCTCCAATTTCTTTTGAAAGAATCTCCAGTTTCCACTTGGTAACGAGGAAAATTTAAAGACCAGAAGAGGGGCAGCTTGGTAGATAAAGAGAGATGAGACCAGTGGCACTCAGCACCATAGAGATGCTATAACCACAGGGCCCTGATGAGGCTCGCACCCAGGCAGTTCTTTGCTCCCTGGTCCTCAGAACTGCAGCCTCCTCCCACACCCACCTCCACCCTCTGCACAAACCTAGTGGCTCCCTGTGCCCTGGAGAGTATTAGTCAGTCACTAAGTTCTGCACAAAGGGCCTAGTACCTAGGAGCCTCCTGAGCCTGTCAGTTCTCCACCTTGCCCTGGGCTCTGCCCCTTTCCATGGAAGAGCTGTTATGGAGACTTTCTCAGCAAACAGAAAGCTGTGAGTTGGAGGCCTGATCGTGACTGTACTTTGAATTATGTCTGCCTCGATCATTACACAGTCATTCACATATATTTTAGACATCAATATTGTCTAGAAATATTCTCCAGTTCTCAATGCTATTTATATGCTTCGATTCTTCTCCTTGCTCCAGCTGCTTTCACATCATGTTCAAAAATATTTTTATGGGAAGAGCTTGCCATTTTATTCTAAATTATTTCTTTCTGCATTAAGCGGAAGCCAGCACCCCTGTGCCCAGGAACCTTTGTAACCTGTTTGGATGGAGAACTAAGGCGGTTCAGTGTAGGTTTAAAAGAAACGTATCATATGGAGTCTCTTCCAAGAGAGGGAAATTTTGACACTAACAAAAGAAAGGTTATAATGACGTTACACTGTTATAGTAATGGCAAAAAGGGCTCTTTTTTTCCATTAGGAACCCTGTTTTGGCTTGCTTCTGATTTTTGGATACTGATTTTTGGATTGTGATTTTTTGATATTTCCTTTAGGAGGAAATAGCTCAGGTAAAGTTTGAAAGAGGAATAAGAAGTGCAAACATGGGGGCTGGAGAGATGGCTCAGTGGGTTAGAGGACCCAGTTCTAGTCCCAGAACCCACATGGTAGCTCACAATCAGCTGTAACTCAGCTCCAGGCCGATTGGCTACATCTGGCCTCTCAGCGCACCTGCACTCACATGCACACACCCACATGCACACATGTGTACATGTATGTAAGTTAAATAAATAAATATTTAATAAATAAACAAAACCCTCAACCTATTCATTCTACCAAACTCACCCAATATTCAGAAGAAATGTTTTAGACCTGTCAGCTCGATTGAGGGGTGATCATACAGTGCTGAAATTCTTTCCCACTTCCTAAATATTTCACTCCTCCTCATGTGCCATAAATAGCCTCAGAGAGGAGATACAGACTCAAGTAGAAGATTTATTCTCACTTGGGCTAATTGAGAAGCAACTTTGGAAGAATAGCTCTGGCATGCAGGCTTGGAGATTGATCCTAAAGCCACCATGGGAATACTATTTGGGCCAAAGTTTGAAGTTGACCTATTACAAATAGTCCCCCCACAAGGACCCAGAAATACTGGTCTTGATGTTCCACCCAGGAATTCTTCCACTTCCTGTACAGACACCACAACAGGCCCACTGCACACAGAGGGACAATGCCCATGTCTGCCTCCATTACAATGACCTTGTCAAGTGTTTTAGGTCACTTCTTATAGTAATTTCCCAGCTAAACCTTTCCTCCCTAAAAGCAGGCAACAGAGTCCTTATTGCATTTAGGGTATCTTTTGGTGAAAAGATTCAACTTTTCACCACCAGACACATGATCTTCTTTCTAGCCCACAGGACACAGATAACACATCCATTTGTGTTAGCTGCCACAGAACAAGTCATTAAGATAAGAGACCACCTGCTCCAGATGGAGCTTGCACTATCAACATGAACCAGAGAATTTTTGATTTGTAATACTTAATTCTATTCACCTTAAGCAAGAATAACACTACATTTGTAAACAGAGACGTGAAAGGTGATGTTTGTATATTTTTTAATAATGTCACACTCATTTATTTCTCATAATATATTAAAATAAATATCATCTACTTTCAAAAGATACTATCAACATTTTCTCCTTTGTTTTCTGAAAACTACCAGACTGGAGTTTTAAAAATCACAATGGCAATCTCACCAGTGCTACCTCATACATAATTCAAAACATTTTTTTTCATGACTCACATTGGAAAGGATATATTAAAAACCTGTTTTGAAAAAAATGACTCTTTAAATTCTAGGTTTACATGGCAGCGTTACAATTAGTGGTCTAACTACCACAGGTAACCATGCATACCAAATCGTAACACAGAGAAAAGTGTTTCTTATGAGCACTAAATAAAGAATAAAGGAGTCTGTAGTTTTGTTATTGGTCACTTATTACTGAGTTTGTGGAAATAAAAACAAGTCGTTCCAAACATAATTATGTAAACTACTGTAGTCATATGAAAAAGCTAATATCCTGTTAGATATACAGAGAATGCAAGATCTCCCTTGATTTTAAAAAGAAAAAAAAAGTTGAGAAAAAAATAATTCCTTCTCCCGATTCCTTAAAAATCTCTGATTTGGCCGGGCGGTGGTGGCGCACGCCTTTAATCCCAGCACTTGGGAGGCAGAGGCAGGCGGATCTTTGCGAGTTCGAGGCCAGCCTGGTCTACAAAGCGAGTCTAGGACAGCCAGAGCTGTTAAATAGAGAAACCCTGTCTCGAAAAACCAAAAAAAAAAAAAAAAAATCTCTGATTTATTTTCAAGTCTATGTTAAAGATCCATGTGACTTTTGCCACATGGGGTCCCACTACACCATCCAAACAAACAAACAAACCCCTCCTGATGAAAATATTAAAAACAAATCCTAACTCCTGAACCAAACAACATAATGCTGAGCCGAGATGTTGGGTTTTTTAAAACACTAGTAACACGGTTCACTGTTGTCCCTCATCTAAAGATGTCATTGCTTCTGCTTGTGAGATCCAGTGCACAGGGCATCCCAGACAGTGGGGGCACTTGGTCGAGGCAGCATCCTACAGGTCAAGGGCTGCTACAAGTCTCTGGGAGAACACGCTCTCTGAGACAGTTTGGAAGGGACACACCCGCAGCAAATGAGGCAGAGAGCTTTCTGGATCTCTTGGTTTCTGAAAGAATATATGACAGGGCTGGTGATGGAATTGTAGGTGGCGGGCAGTAGGGTGGCTTTTGTGGAGATGGAGGGGTAGGTGTAGTCGGTGATCGATCAAGGAGTAGAGGGTGAAAGGCATCCAACAGGCAGCAAAAAAGGTCCCCAGGTTGAGACCCCTTTCCGGGTAGTCACATAGTGCGATGTGACCAGGAAGTGGTGCTGCAGGGCTATCTGGTGGGCGTGCCTCATCACGATCTTACAGATTTGGATGTAGAGCTGAAGCATCAGCGCAAACATGAAGAGGAAGGAGATGGACAGGATGGCAGTGCTGTTCTTAGTGAGAGGTCTGACCACGCTGCAGGTGGATTTGTCGTCCCTCAGGCAGTTCCAGCCCATGACAGGCAGAAGCCCCAGGCAGATGGAGCATAACCAGCATGGCATAGGTAAACGTGACTGTCCTGTTGGAATGGTACGTCAGGGCATAAGACAGCGAGAGGTATCGGTCCACAGTGATAGCCAGCAAACTGCAGACGGAGGCAGAGAAAGAGGAGACAATGAGTCCACTTGTGACCAGCTTGGTGGCTTCTGACTGAAGCAAGTATGTGAAAACAAAATTGATGATGAGTCACAGGCCAGCCAGCAAGTCTGCAAGAGCCAGGCTGCCTATCAGCAAGAACATGGCTGCTGGCAGGCCGGGGCTGTGGAAGATGATAAGGACCACAATGGCATTTTCACAGCAGATGAGGGTTCCTGAGCTGTACAAGATAACAATGTCCCAGGGGTTGACAATGAGCTCAGGTTTTGGCTCTGCAATAGAGCCCTGGGAGGGGACAGCTGCTGAGACATTCTCAGAAGCACCAGTATCTATACCATCCCGAGGCAGTCCGCTTAAATTGACCTTCGGGTCTTCATTCATTTTAATCCCTATCCTCTTCAACGGAAAGACAGGGTTTTTAATGTTTGGGTACAGTAGGGTGCCAATCCAAGATCATGCAAAACACACAGATACAGACAGACAGCACTGGGCTCAGGTACTAGTGTCAAAATGCCATGAGCTTCAGGAATCAGAAACAAAAGCTAAAGTCTGCATGGATCAACCCCCACAACCGAAATTTTGTTTGTCACTGAGGGAAACAGGGAACAGGACTCCCGGTGTGGCTCAGGCGCACATGCCTAAGTGGTGAGATCTGACATTGGCCAATTGTGTCTCCGAAAACCAACAACTGTTTGACATCTGGGCAGCTGAGAGTGCTGTCCAGTAGCTACAAGTCTGCAGGAGGATGGAATATTTAAGGACCTCGAACTCCCATCCTCCTCAAACATCCCCCACGCGTCTGCACACCCCCAACCAAACACACCTCTGGACTCAAACAAAGAGGGGGGAGTCCCATACTCTCCCCAGTGCACAAAAGGTAGGTGTGTACCACCAAGGTGCCCAGACATACAGACAGAAATATGTGCATGCATTTGTCACTGCTCCCCTAACAGTGGGGACTCGCAGCCTGTGGGGCAGGGGGGCCATCAGGGGTCACCTTTGCAGGCCCAGGCCCAGGAGGGGTCCTCCTGTGCTGCAGAATAGCACTGGCTGCCCACGTGGATCGTCCGTGGTGGCACCTGCAGCAGGTGAGCTGCTGTGCTTGCGCCTGGCTCTCACTCTGCTCACTCCCCGCCCAGCACCCATCCGCAGGAACCCCACGAGGCTGTGTGCGCCCCCCGCAGGTTGCAGCTACTTGCGGGGTGGGAGCCAGCCACCGTGGACGCCCACCTGCAGTGGTCATGCCCAGACCTTCTCTGCACCTCGACCTACAGGAGAGCCTGGCGACCTACTTTGTTGCTGTGATTTCCCTGTGTACAGAGGAGTACTAGCCACTGAGGATCTGGCTTCTTCATGCTTTCCCCTAAACTGCAGGGGTCAGAGCCAAAAGAATTGTTAACAGCGGGGTTTCGGGATGTGCAGGAGGGATTCGGGGTAAGAAGGTTCGGGTGGATGGAGGAATCTTACAGTAGCAAGCTGCTCAGACTCTGAGACTGCAGCGTGGCCACTCTGCAAATTATTGTTCCCGGGGACATTCGCTTAACTGGCTAGAAGCTGCTGCTACTTGTTGGATTGTTCAGTTGCGCTTATCAAGCACTCCTGGACCGTTGGCGAGTGGAAATCATTTAGGGTGTTATTGGAAAAGCTTCCTGCAGGCACTGGCCCAAACCCAATTCATTTAAGTACTGAAGTGTTTCCTTTACCACATCTGCGGAGTCTAGGATTAAGATCCTGAAGGTTGTCTGCCTCAAAAGAATGAGCCTGCATCTCTCATTCTGGAACCAGATCAGATCCTAAATTTGATCATGATGTCCAGCCTAAAGGTGGGAGGAGAAACGTCGTATTTCTGTGTGACCTAAATGTTGAGCAGGGCAAAGGATCCTGTGGACCCTTCATATAAGGCATCCTCGGATGCATTTGCCTCCCCTAAATCTAACTGAAATTCCTGCTCCAGACTAGCAGGCTCCCAGTCTTAGTCTCTTCTCCACCCCCTTTCCCCCCAAACACCCTTGCTCTTTCCCCTGCATCCATCAGCTGCTGGCTCTACAAAGCTGCTACAGCTCTCCTGCCATTAAGACCCTTCACTTCACATACCTAGTTACAGTCTTCCACTTCTCTCCCCTGCACTGCTGGTACCTGCCCCTTCCTCTTTCTCACCAAGTCAACACACTGCCCAGGTGAGGCATTGCCTTGATTTAGGAGAGCCTTTCCACCCCATCTGAGACCTCATACTGCTTCCAAACTGGCTCCATGGTCAGATTCTGCTTTGGGCCACATGGAGTTGTTTTCATTTGTGCTGTGTCTTGTCATGTCCCACAGAAAGCTCCAGGTCTCTTTCTGGGTCCTATAGCCCCTGCAGCAACGCGTTTGAAATTTGACTTAGAAACCAGCAGTTCTGTGGTGGGTCCCAGCCTCAGTCCCAGATGCTGATGCTGCTGGCCTGCTGCTGGTCACACTTTGAGAAGTGAGGTTCTGTGGAGTTTAAATGGTCGTGTGTATGGTAAGGAGGCATCACTTGTGTCCAGTTAAAGCCCGAGTGGACAAATTCAGTAAGACATAGTCTTAGCACTCACAGGCACACCATGGTCCAGTGGTAAGACAAAAATCAACAGTATCCCAGGTAGCAAGTGCTGTAGTGAAGGGGTGCTCATTTCTCCTTTAATTTCTATGTGATAAATGGAAGCATTTTTTAAAATAGAGCAATGAAAAGTGAGCGGTGTGGGGGTGGGAGGTGGCTCAGTAGTTAAGTGCACCGGCTGCTCTTGCAGGGGACCTGAGTTCAGTTCCAGGCATGTGTAAGGTGGCTCATAGCCATCTGCAGCCCCAGTTCTTGGGAATCTGACTCCCTTTTCTGACCTCCTCAAGCATTACATACACAAGGTGCACACACTAAGGATCATAGCTGAATCCACAGTCTTCCACTGGTGTGAGAGTGCCCTTCCTGAGATGTGTGAGCTGTTCTGCCACCATGCCTTTGCTCCACCATTGACACAGTACCCTCCGGGAACTGTGATCCTAATTAAATGCTTTCTTTTATAAGTTGCTGTGCTCATGGTGTCTTGTTACATCAATAAAAACCCTAACTGATTAAACCAAAGATGACCTTGATCCTCTGATCCTCCAGTCACCTCAGTGACTCCGGGTGGCTGGCATCAGCTGAACTGCCACTTTGCTCCCCCCTTCATTTAAAAATAAACTTTTTATTAAAAAAAACTTCCAGATACATTAAGCAGACCCAAAGTCATACACCTTAGAGAGCATCTATACAGTTAGAATCTGCATTCAGAATGGAAGTTGTGGAGCTTCTCATTAAGTTTTTCACTTTCAGTGTTGAGTATATTTTATGTTCTTATCTACCACTAGACAAAAAGTCCACACAAAATTAGAACTAGAAAAATAGTTAGCTTTGCATTCTCTTTCATAACTTGTGCCATTACTGCTCCGTCCTTTCTCATCCCCTTACATTTAGCTTTTCTAAATGCACACATATTTAATATATTCAAATACTCTAAATGATATTTGTAATACAGTGTAAAATTAAGAAAAGATGATGACTCCTTGCTCATTGAATGGTTGTTATAACTTAACTTTACTTCAGACTCCATATTTATTGGTGTGTTAAGACTTTTTGTTACCACAAAGCAAAAATACAGTTCAGGCTAGATTAACGCCTTCGACTGTCTGACTGAGAAGGGCCTACAGTAGCTCATGGGAAAGAAGTAGAAAGATAAGAAGCATTTGTCTGGCAACGGGCAGTCAGTTCTTCCCTGATTTATTTTTCTGTTGTTTTTGCTTCTCTGCTTGCCTGAACCTTGCTTTTCTAACTTAGGCTGGTTTCTTTCCTGTATCAATGCCAAGTGGCTCTAGGCAGTCATGAGCTTGCACCCCACCCTGTGGCCATCTCCTTAGCTTGTAGAGAAAAATTCCATGAGGAATCATTGTGTGCCTGCGCGTGCATGCTGCTGAGGCTAAGGGAAATGCATCCATTGCCAAGATCCACTTATATAAAGCCCTGAGATGAGTATCTGCTGTACTTTGAATCAAGAACATCCCCCAAGGATAGATGTGTTAAGTTTCGAATGATGGGGTGTACTGATATCCCAGCACCAAGGAAATGGTGGCAGGAGGATCTGGGATTCAAGGTCATCTTTAGTTTACCACTTAAGGTTGTTATTGCTGTAACAAAATACCACAACCACAGCAAGTTAATAAAAGAAAGCTTTTAACTAGGATTATAGTTCCAGAGGGTTAGAGCCTATGATGGTGGAGCAAAGGTGTGGCAGCAGGAATGGCTCACACATCTCGGAAAAAACAGCCAGTAGGAGCCAGACAGCACTGGGGCTGGTGAGAGGCTTTGGAGACCTCAAAGCCCACACCTAGTGACACACTTCTCCAACAAGGCCTCACCTCCTAATTCTTCCCAGACAGTTCACTAAGAGGGTGGGGAGGGGACCAAGAATAAAGAGAGAGGAGGGAGAGAGGGAGAGAGAGAGAAAAAAAAAGAGAGGGAGAAAGGGAGAGAGAGAGAGAGGGAGAGAGATTGTAAAAGCTTGGTTTCCAGGATGTTACTATTGGGAAGGAGGTATAGCATGCAGGAGGGAGGGCCTTGTGGGAGATGCTTAGCTACTAGGGACTGTTTGTCTTTATTCTGCCTCACACACTCAGCTTAATGTGTGAGCCACACCTCAGGCTCGAATCAATGGAGCCAAATATACATGTACTGAGCTCCCAAAACTGCAGCCCCAAGTAAACCTTTTTACTTTGTAACTTGATTATGTCAAATATTTTGTTATAAGGTTGAAAAGCTGACTAATGTAATGTCCCGCCCAAACATCCCCTAATGGGCGCTTTCCCAGAGGAGTGGGGAAGTGAAGAAGGTGGATGGACAGATTGGGGAGTTTTGCACAGCCTTCAGTAATGAAGGTCATATAAGAACTCTCTGCAAAGCTGTCTTCTTATTTATTCTCCATACACTGTAGGACACTGTTGATGCCACCTTCTGTGTCTTACATTCATTGCCTCTTTGTTACTTAGTTTTTGACCACTTGCTCCATAACATTGGCAAGAAGTTTTAGATGTTCCAATCTGGTTACACCCTACACTCAAATTTCAGTGTCACATGAGGACAGTCTGATGCCCACTTTAACCAGTGTGATATTGATTCTTCCATCATGAATCAATCAGAAGCCCTCCTGTGAGATCTGGTGTCTGCAATAAGGAGTTAAAAGTCTTTGTGTCATAGCCTGGCACTGTTTTCACTGCTGAGCAGACTTCCCAGGGGACCCATCCTTAAGACACTGAACATGTCTATCATTGCTCTCTTTCCTTGTGACCCAAGTTTAATAACACCCAGTGGCTTACTCTGTGTGGTTTGAGGGAAGCAGGTACTGCGAGCCAAGAGAAGCCCCTTTCTTCTGAAGTAGGTAAATGTTGGCTGTGTCATTATTTTGTGATCAGAAAACATATGACACAGGAGAAGCTTGACACAGAGAAGTGGGATGGTTTGTGGGTATGACGCTTAGCTTGTAGTAGGGGACTTCAGCAGCCAGTGTTACTCGATGCATGTCAGCCAAAGTGTGGGTCAGCATGTCCTGAGATCCTTCCCATCCTGGCTTGAAACACTGTTGAGCAGAACAGGAAGGGGTGGAGCAGTGAACGCATTATCCCTTCTATTCAATTCCTTCAGCAAAGCAAAGAAGTCGGCGCATTAAATGCACAATCTGCAAAGCACAAGTGGAAGAAGGCCAGCTGCGCTCTTGCCAGCAGCGAAGGGAGGGGCTGAGGGACATGGTTTTGTGTCCGGATGGTGCTACCAGGGCAGTGCATGGCTCCACGATTGGTTCATGCCTTACTTGGCAAAAAGGATGATCTAGTTTAAGACTGGATTATTATGTGCCCTATCCTTTTTTTAAAAAGATTTATTTATTTTTTACATATACATTGTTCTGTCTGCGGGTATGCCTGAAGGCCAGAAGAAGGAACCAAATTTCACTATAGATGGTTGTGAGCCACCATGTGGTTGCTGGGAATTGAACTCAGGACCTCTGGAAGTGCTCTTAACCTCTGAGCCATCTCTCCAGCCCCATTTATGTGCCCTATCCACACATAAGGTTTACACAAATAAGAGTTTACACTGATCACATAACATTCATGAAACCAAGAAATTTGGGGTTCACTCTCTGCTGCATTTTATTGTCAATAACAGTAATAGCCCAGGAAAGGAGATACTGGTGTGGATTCTCCAAACTGTCATTTTGCTGAATACACTCATTTAGATCAGCCCTTGTCTAGAGGTTTTTATGAACACTCCACTAAAAATTAATTTAAAAATATTATTTTTATTTTTATTTTATATATGTGCGTGTTTTGCCTATTTGTATGTCTGTGTATCATGTGTGGACCTGGTGCCCACAGAGGAGGTGCCACCCAGGAGAGGACATCAGATCTCCCTTGGGACAAGGTTTACAGATAGATGGTTGTGAGCTGCCATGTGGGTTCTGGGACCCAAATCCAGGTCTTCTGCAAGCAGTAAGTGCTCTTAACTGCTAATCTATCTTTCCAGTCTCATAAGGCAATATTTTGTATCATGTGTGCATATATACACACAGGCCTCAGATAAGAAGAGGATGTGTTGAGTTAAACACATCTGCTTCCATGCTGATTTTTCTTATGTCCCTCAATCAGACAGAAACTGATTCCCGAGGTGATGTGGGCTCTGTGTCTTTTCAAAGCACAAACAGAAGAATTCCTTGCATTAGAACCACTAGGGAAATAGTTCAGGAGGCTCACACCTGCCTATAAATCCAGATCTAGGGGATCTAACACCTCTGACCTCCTTGGGCACCTGCATTCATGTGTACATGGCCACACACACACACACACACACACACACACACACACACACACACACACACACACATGTCATTTTTTAAAAGGAAAAAAGCCAGGTTGGCACATGTCTTTAATCCCAGCACTTGGCAGACAGAGGCAGGGGGATCTCTGTGAGCTCAAGGCCAACCTGGTCTACAGAGTGAGTCTAGGACAGTCAGAGAAACCCTATCTTGACAAACCTAAAAAGAAGAAGAAGAAGAAGAAGAAGAAGAAGAAGAAGAAGAAGAAGAAGAAGAAGAAGAAGAAGAAGAGCTTATGCTAATACTCCCTAAGAACCATCTAGAAGTCTCAGCCATACTAACTTTGTCTTTATGCTCTGTGGAGTCCTTGGGGTTCTGTTGAACTTAAGACAGAAACAAGGGTGTTGATGGGACCTACAGTGAGATTTTTCTGAGAATTGGGCACTGTCTGTATTGCCTTGGCATCCTCTAGGGGAAATTATAGTTGAATAGTCTGAAGGTTGTAAAACAGCATGGGGCAAAACTCACCTTAGCCTGGAGTGCCTGATAACTTCTTAGCAACCCCCCTTTGGCTCACCTAATTAATATACCCAATCAAAACTAAACACCTTATCCTAACACAGGGTTTCCCCTTTTACTGCCATTTGCCTATGGGCCATGTCTATGTCCTCTCTATCCAGAGGCTGTCCTTTATCTCCTTAAGAGATAAATATCACTTCTCCCCTCTCCCTTGTTCCCTTCTCCTTCTAATTTCTGTCTTTGTCTCTTACTCCCTACCTTTTGTCTCTCTGTGGCAAACAAATCTCTTTTGCACTGAGAACTTGATCTTGGGATGTCTTGCACCTTTACTGGTCCTTTCACATTTGGTTGTAAATACTCTGAGATTGAATATTTTAGTATCCAATTTGATGTGGATTGCTGATACCAAATGAGTGGCCATGGCCCAGGAATGCAGATTTAAATTTCTCTAAATTCCATGATCCAATGTGGTAACAATGCAGTGTTTACAGTAACAGAACAAAGAGTCATAAATCAGTGTGCCTGTCACACATTGATGGAGCATTAGGAAGGCGGGTTAAAGTAAAGAGGGAGATCTAGAGGCCTCAGATGCTGTCTTTCAACATCCTCAGCCAAAGGTTGGTTGGAAACTAGTGCTGTGTTTATACTTTCCAAAGAGCTACACAATGGCCACAAACAGTGCTGGGTTGGGTACAGGAGATGGTAATAAATGGTTATGATAGGTCCTACAGATGCCTTAAGATAACTTGACTCTGGCCTTGCACCGTCCCAACCTCTCTGAAGTCGTTAAAGCTCATCAGCTTTGATTGGCCTTTTGAAAGTTCAGAGGAAGGTATAGCCTTCCCTCTGAGTCTCATACTCACAGCATATATGATGGGAAATTATCAAGGTTTCATGGTTTAGTCTGATAATTGGGTGATAAGGTGATAGCTCAGCTGAGAAAATACTCACCATACAAGCATGAGGACCTGAGTTTGATACTCAGAACCCACATGAAAACAAACAAAAAAAAAAGCTGGACTTGGTGGTAGATAGGAACCAAAGATGAGTAGATCCCTGGGAGTCACCAACCAGTGAGTTAAGCCTTAGGCAGTCCCAGGTCAGTGTGAGATCTTGTCCCCAGAAATAACACCTGAGGAATGATACTTGAGGCTGACACCTGGCCCATTCATACACACACACACACACACACACACACACACACACACACACCCTAAATTGTGTCTGTGAAACATGCACACACAAATAAATAAGTTTAATTTAATTAGAACATAAAACTTCTGCTCAATAGGCATTTCAAATGTGGCACCTGTGTCATGTGTGCATCAGTAGGTGGCAGAGAGGAGATGGGTTGTCTACGTTCAGTGTTCTGACCTGTGAACATCTGAATGATTAGCCTAGCATTCCCTGAAAAAAAAATTGAGCCTGAGACAACTACCAATCTGGCACCATGTGGGCTCAGCTGGACTGCTAGGGCAGGAAAGAGCCTGAGACAGACAACCCCCACATGGAGCCATGCAGAACATACAGCAAGGAACTGAGCCTGAGATGACCACCACAGTACAGGGCCATGGGGCCTGGACATGGAGCTATTCTGAGATGAACACCAGTTATGCGGCATTCAGGCTGGTGGTGCAGAGCACTCCTAAGACCAATCCTGAGACAACCCCAGACACTCAGAGACCAGAGGCACCACTAAGAGGAACAAGTAAGTGGAGGAGAAATGGAAGAGAAAGAGAAACAGAACAATGTGGGCACAACAAAGAAAGGCAGAACTGGAGACTCCAAGGTAGTTAGGAACAGCATGATAGGAGTGGCCAGTGACAGCATGTAGGACCATTGTGAGGTCCTGGCCTGTGCTGCCACTGGTGGTCACATCTGGTTCTATGGCCGCGCAGCAGCAGGCTCTGTAACCAAAGGCCAGGCTGGCATCCCTGGTTTGGGTTGCCACCTGGGAACATTCTGGTGTCTGATGGTTATGTAGAATAGGCCCCACCTCACCTGGGCATCTTGGTAGAGCTGGCCTGGGGGCATGAGAACAGGAGAGCTGACCTTACCTCTAGCCAGCTGCAGTACTCGGGAGAACAGGCCTGCACATCGCCCAGGAAACATAGTAGAGCTGGCCCTGGTTGCAGGAGTTGCAGATGAGCCAGCCCCAAGGACATGAGAGTAGGAGAGCTGGATATGTCTCTTGCTGGTTGTGGCATTGGGCAAACCAGCCTGGGTAGGGAAGAAGAGCTCACCCCAGTGGTGTGGGTATGGGAGAGCTGGCAGGCTGACCAGCTCAGATACTTCTCAGGCCCAGATCCAGGACTTGAATTGGTCCACCCCAACATTTGCCCCATTGAAGAACCGCTGGAGTGTATGAAGGGGCCAGTCCTACAGATCCAAAACTGCAGGATCTCCATGACACAGGGCAAAAACAGGATATCCAAGAAGAATCCCAGTGAGGATCCAGTATTGATAGGGTAGCAGAAGTCAGAGGCCTTGTACCAGACTAACAACTCATTGCTGTTGAAGGAAATATTAATAGTTATAATTGATTAATATGATTATTAGGGCAACAGAGTTATCACTTACCCCACTTATGAATAATGACACAGACACCCTGAGGGGTGCTGTTAAGCATTCTAAATGTAAATTAATTGGTCCTGCTTGATGTCTGTTACTTACATTTGTCTCTGATTGGTTAAATAAATGCTAAGGCCTAGGTTGGGCAAACACAGAGGTAGGCGGGACTAAAGTGTGAGGGTTTCTGAAGCAGAGCAGTAGATGAAGTAGCAGGAGCCTTCAGGACAAGCAACTGGAGGAGGAAGGAACACACATGCCATGGGTTAGGAAAAAGAGCTTCATTCCACATGACCTGGAACATCAGCATAGCATGGAGAAAAATAGCCCAGGGAATGCATGTATATTATACGGGGCTTTATTCAGAAATAGAATTAAGGACTAGCTTAGATGGGCCAAGGTTGCTGCTCAATTCAGGCTAAAACTTGTTAATTCCATGTGGTGTCTGTGTGTTCATTTATAATGGCTGGTTAAAGATTAAAACCTCCGACCAATCAAATATAATATATATACTAGTAAACAATTTAATTAATTATTTCTACAACACCCAATGGATTTCATCAAGCCTTAGCCTGGATTGAGCAAAGTTAGTTCATCTAAAGAATCTTATAATTTTATCCCCAAGTAAGACCCTATAACATATACATAGGTCCCTTGGGCTGTTATTCTCCACGCTATGCCGATGTTCCAGGCCAAGTGGAATAATGTTCTTCTAACTGGTGTGCCCTCTCCTTTCTTCCCTTGTGCTTCTTCCCTGCGCCAAAAAACCACCAACATTTTCCCTGCCTTCCTCTCTTCTACCCAATCCAGGCACTATTTTATTCAACCAATCAACTACAAATTAGGTAGAGCAAGGTTCTCACACCAAAGACAGAAATATGAACTTGTTTTCTGGAGTCAGTAATTAGCAACAAAATACAAGCAGCTTTCAGATCCCTTCAACACCTTGCAATGAAGTTTTGTAAACAATGAGGTATGGACAAAATGGTATATTGTGGATCTCACTGGGATACACTACAGCTTCCATAATGAGATTATTGTTTCTCTGTTGGGGGAAGGTTGCAAAGGTGGAGGGTGGTACGAGGGGAGAGGGAGATGAGTGGGATTGTGGTGTATGGTGTGAAATTCACAAAGAACCAATAAAAAGTTTTAAAAATTAAAAATACCCTAAAATCCAACTAATTGTTTATGTTTTTAACTGTTTTTCTCAGACTTTAGGCTATTTAGGAATGATCTTATAAAAGTTTGTTTAACTATCCTTGTTGCAGTATTTGAAATCACCCCTTTATAGGCAACTGCTTTAATACCCTATGTCTCTGTGACTAGCAATGGGTAGGACTGTGTGTCTGAACTTTACATGTTTTGCACAAGTTTGTAGGTTCTCTGTAAACTTAATACATGCTAAGAAACCAGGGAGTGCTATTATATGGCTATGTAAAAATCTGCTTTATAGCTGGACTCCCAACATGCAAAATGGCCAGTGAAGGTTTTTGGACATTTCTGCTGTTCCTCACCAGTGCCCTTCAGAGAGAAATCCTGCCATTCGGATTGCCCTCTTATATCTATCACCTTCACAAGGCAAGTAATGTATATACTTGTATATACAAATATACAAGGCTATTGTGTATATAAGATGCAGTATTTACATTAAAATATTTGCCTGTCACCAGCCCTAAATGTGTATGTTGTCCCAGTTTTACCATGAATCTCCAAGCAGAGGTAACTGAACATGCTCAGGCAGTGTGCACTCAAGCAGTGCCCTTGAACAACTGAAAGGCACTGGACGCCTAAGGAGGACATGTGCAGTTTTCTTTAAGTGTTTGCTCTTAGGGGCTGGGGAGATGGCTCAGTGGTTCAGAGCACTGGATGCTCTTCCAAGGACCCAGTTTCAGTTCCCAGCTCCCACATCAAGGCTCCAACCATCTGTAACTACAGTCAAGGGGATCCAATGCCTTCTTCTGGCCTCTACCAGAGCTGCATGCAAATGGCACATAGACACATATGCTGACAAAACACCCACAGGAATGAAAAGAAATGAAACAATGTTTACACTTTTGTGTTGTTGCCACTGTCATTTTTTTTTCATTGTAAACTTCTTAGCAGATTCTGTTCATGTTATGAGGAAACACATCATCCTTAGAGGACCGTTTTGTGCACTGAGTATTCAAATGCTAATTTTTGTACCCAGAGATCCAGTTGTAGTCCAGATGTTGGCAAGGCCATTTTTATGAAGCATCTCCTGTCTCAATGCTGTGTAAACATTGTTCTCCATCACCTTCTGATAGATACTTAAAGATCTGACCAGCCAATAGCTGGGCAGAAGAGGTAAGGGGAGATTTCTGATCCCAGTAAGGGGGGGGTCTCAGGTGGGTATGAGACAGAGAGAGAGGAGTTGCCATGATGACATGGATGAACAAGGAGGTGCCAGAGTGAGACTGAGGTGGGTGACAGGCAATGGCTGGGAAGTAGGCCAGGCCAGCATAATCAGGTTAGAATAGCTGAGTATCTTCTCAGTTAAGGTACCTGAGGCTGTTAATAAAAATAACAGGTCTCCGTGTCATTATTCGGGAGCTAGGGTGGCATAGAAAACCCTTAATTTACACATCATCTAGAGAAAGAAGCTGAGCACATTGTAAGATGCTGACATCACCCACAGGACAGAAGGAATCTAATCTAAGAACAGACTTCAGGTAGTCCTGACCTGAGAGCTATTCCTCCTGTACCTTTTAGCTGCTTAAAACTGGCTGGAGAGGTTTAATGGCACTGGCTCCTTGACATCTGGCACTTTCTGATCCCAGCATGGGATCAGACCAGATGGAACAGTTCTGTTCTCAGTGGTGACAGACAGATAAGATCAATCAACATGATAAATCAGTGATGTCTCCAGAAACCATTGCTCAAAAACAGGGAAGATGGTGTCTGAGTGAAAAAGGAATCTTGCTGGGCAGAGTAAACATTGCCTGTTATCTTCCTTAGGTTTCTATAGCTGTGATAAAATACTGACCAAAAGCAACTTGGGGAGGAAAAGGTTTGTTTGACTTCCACTTCCCCATCATAATCCATCACTGAGGGGTGTCAGGGCAGGGATTCAAGACAGGAACCTGGAGGCAGGAGCTGAAGCAGAGGCTGTAGAGGAGTATTGCTCACTGGCTTGCTCCATGTGGCTTCTCACTTGTTTTCTTCTGCAAGCCCAAACCACAAGCCCAGGATTAGCACCTCCTACAGTGAGCTGGGCCCTCCAATATTAATCATTGATCAAGACAATGAGCCAGCCAGATGGAGTATTTTCTCAGTTGAGATTACTTCTTCCCAGATGACTATGGAGCCTAACTTCCCAGATGCTGAATCCAGTTGACAAAACCTAGCCTGCAAAGCTGCAATTCAACCTGAGAAGCTGGGGCAGAGAGTACTAAGGTTTTTGAAGCGGGGAGGAGCTTCTAGATCCAGTTTCCAGGCCAAGACAAAAAACAAACAAAAACCATAGTCATTTGTGTCAGCCTTTTCAAAAGTAGCTACAACCAAGGAAAAAATAGAGAAATTATTCTGGTGCCTGACATGTGGTACCCTGAAATGGCTGTCAATGTGCTCTAACCCTGGCTCCTGCTTCTATTTCTGTTTGTGTTACTGGTTTTGGACATGGGGAGTTTCACTTCAAGACTGAGCTGTATAAAGAAACACTGGGAAAATATAACTCCTTGGAAACAATGAAGTTATTCCAAAGAGACACTGTGCCCTTCCTCTGGATTCCAGGAGACAGAAGCAACACACACCTGAAATGATTTTAATCCCTCCGGGAATTTCATGCATGCAGAGGGAAAAGGCTGAAGCCCAGCACTGGCAGGAGGAAAAACCTAGCTTCCAAAAAAGATTCATAGAGTGCTGGTTGCATGTCACATCACATTGCAGGAGACACTTGGAGCAGAGGCAGTGATGGCTCAGTGTGGGCACGACTGCATCTTAACTGTGACCCTAGCTGGTGGGCATCCTGCCTGTATCCTGGGATAACCACTCTACACATTAGTGTCACCGAAACTGCACGGTTGTAGCCAAAATACGTGTGGCCATAGCTTAAGATTGCTAATATTTGAGGTTCTTGTTATAAAAATTTAATTAACGGAAGAGAAATAAATGACACAACCAGGTTGTAGAAAATAACCCAGCTGGAAACTTTCTCCTGACACTGATGTGGTTTCTACAATGGGTTATGTAGGCTATTCACAAGACTCAAGGGACAGGGAAAGCCTTCTCTGCCACAGACTACCTTTATTAACTTTGTACACTTTATTAACGTTGTACACTTTGCAGGAACGTGTCCAGGACCCCACCTGCAGAGCTCCTGCAGCCAGGCTGGGATGCTTCAAGTTTTGTCTCTGGGCTCCCCCTATATCTTTAAATGGGTGCCCCATCTTCAGCACTGCAGCTTCCCTGGGTGCCACCCCCCTTGGTCCCTGAAAGGGATGCTGGAATCTTCAGGCTGTGCTGCTGCTCTCTCTACTCCTCTGGAGAGCAACAAACACCTCAGTAGAGCAACAAGGCAGGACTCCAGAGCAGCTGAGGCTAAATCTCCATATCTCTGGGATCTGAGATCAGATGCCTGAAAAAACACTGGGAAGCTGAAGCCAGCACTAACTGAGTCTTCATTTAAGGCTGCTGCTGACAGGGAACTCAGAGGGAGGGAGGAATGATCAAATGGAGCTAGTCTATGAGCTCCATCATCATCTCTGTGGCAAGAATGTATAAACTAGGCATTCACCGAAACAGGGAGCTTTACATGGTCTAACACTGCCAGCCAGGGACCAGGACTAGTAATCTGACCCCTTAGTATAAACTCATAGTTTAGTTAAGGAAAGTTGTTTTGTTTATCATAGAGTTCAAGTCTGTGTAAATCCCCTAAGGCTTGAGTTAATAGGCCCCTCCCTCACATCTCTCTAACTGTCATAATGGAAGTTTTAGTCTCTAACAGTCACAAAGGCCATGCCCAGCCCCTCAGTAGTACCCTAGTAATTTCAGGGGAAAAGTCTGGACAAAAAGTTACCAATCCCAAAGCTCTCCCAAGCCCCGAGCTTGAAATCCCATCAATTCTCATTCTGGAAATCTCTGCCTTAGAAAGCTCTGAACCCTAAGAAATCCCATATAAAGGCTGTGTCTACCCAGCTCTCTGTTGTCCTCTCCTGAGAACAGAGGCAATCAACCACTCCTGAATTCTTCCCTCCTCTCCTGGGTTCATCCCTCCATGAGCTCCCAAGTCCTAGGACACACTTCCCTTCTGACACTGTCCCACCCCAGAGCTGTGTGGTTCCTGGGCTCCCATGTCTCAGGACACCCTTCCCTTGGAACACTGTCCCATCTTAGAGCTGTGTGGTTACCCAGCTTTGGAGCTGTGAGTTTCCTGGACAACTTCCTATCAGATCAGGAAGGCCAACAAGCATCTGTACACCACTGTGTACCATGCACACATGGGACACTGAAGGAGAGTAGCTGGCAGGACTGGCAACCCCTGGAGGAGGCCTATGAGGGAGTGGCTCAGGCTGGAGGACCCCAGGAAGTGACCTCACTTCCTTAACAATAGTCCAGATGAACTCAGAATCCTGGTTACCAGGTAACCAGAAGCCAGCTACAGCCTCACCTGACTCACTCATCTGGAGGAGGTTGAGAGATCAGGATGTTCTCGTGTTTCCAGAATTTCCGAAGCTCGTGTTTCCAGATTTTCCGCAGCTCAGGCCACACAAAACCCAAGAGCTGTCACCTTTGCCAACTTTGGAGGCGTTGGAAGCGCTCTTTGACCCGCTTTTGGCTTCCTTCCCACAGGGATCATTCTTCCCATAGGGATTCCGAGGTAACACGGGCCAGCCTGTAACAGGAAAGGTTTTCTTGGTGCACCCCCCACCCCCGTGTGCCGCAGTCCCTGCCAGTGTGCAGTGTTCCTGTGAGAACACTGAGGAGCAGTCTTCGTGCCCACTTTTCACTTCAGCGTATGGTAACATTTGCCGATGTCTCTGGGAGTTTCCACATTTAAACCCTCTTTCCTTCCTAGGCTCTTCCCCAGAATAAAAGGGAGCTAGATCCCGGGATTGAGCCCCCCACGTTCACTTACAAGAGAAAAGACTACATTGGACAAATGATCAACTATTTACCAACTGCTGTTCACAACCAGGACAAGGTCTCCATCAGCATTTTTCTTGCTATCTACCCAAATTTCGCTACCACCTGGGAGGTTCTGGACCTGATAATGAAAACGTGAGTGGCTACACCCAAGATCAGGCTCTGGAGCCCCCTGCTCTTCTCTGGGGCTGTGTGTCTCATAGATCAAGAATGATGGTACCCCAGCAATGTTGGTCCTGGGCCTGGCCCTTCAAAGTGTCATGGCCAGATATAGGGGATGGTGGATCTCTAGCTTGTGTCATTCACTTTCTCGAGGAGTATCAAACATTATCCTTTCTTGTGCCTTGAGCATAGCCTTTTTCCCATTAATATAAAAGGTTCTAGATCTTATATGGATTACATGGGGTGAATGGAGCCAGACAGGGTCCCCTGGGGGCTACCCAAAAAGCCCTGTACTCCCCAAGAACTCTGGCAGGGAGCAGCTTGATCTCCATTGCATGAAGATCCTGGAAGACCTGTGACCAGAGGCTCATTCCCAGGCCCTCAGTATAGAATTCAAAACAAAAGTCAGAATAGAAGTGCAAAGAGCCTCCGGCACTTCCACCCACTTCCTGGCTTCTATTCCTAAACCAGATTCAAGTAGCTCCCTCTTGGTGGGATGGGGACACAAGGCCTTAGTAGTGACACCCTCTTGGAATACCACAGGTACGCATCCTTCCATTCTGACTGCATGGAGGACCAGCAGACAAAGACGTGAGTGGGCTTTGGGTGAAGAGGGAGGTAAGAGCCCATCTGCGGAGTGGGATGTTTGGGGTGGCTAGGGTGGAGGACTAAACAATTGCCAAGCACCCTCTTTTGGGATTCCCACTCGAGGGATGATTTGTACCTGCGACTTCACCTGCTGGTGGAGAAACACAGAATGGGCCACTGGGTTCTGAGGAGCAGAGGAAAGAAGGGAAGTTCAAAGTCCCTGTGGGAATCATCCCTGTAACCGAACTTTTTAATTATTATTATTATGTATTTATTTATTTATTTATTTATTTATTTATTTATTTATTTATTTAT
>CAJQZJ010016246.1:3490852-3595381 GCA_907164525.1 Lophiomys imhausi | reverse complement strand
CACACACACACACACACACACACACACACACACACACACACACACACACACACACACACACATTTCCTATCATCAGCAGCCCTGCCTTTCTTGGATAGCACCCTGTGAGTGTGCTGCTGGTCTGGATGGGTTGCCAGTAGGCTCTTTTGAATTCTTCACTCTTTCTTTAATTAAATCTTGGGTGGCAAGTGCCCCTGCTTTGAGCTACTGCATTCCTCTGAATTCTGTCTCCTCTTCCTCCGAAGGGAGCCTTATGCCCTGGACAGCTAACAAGTTTTCTTTGTGGCTTCTGTGACTCAAAAGCCACCATCTAGGAAGTACCTACTTTTCCCTGTCCCTTTTGTGACTTTTCAAAGGTGAAAGTGCATCTGCTAAGTGGCTTTTGAGTCTAAGGGTATTGCTTTCCTTCCCCAGTGGACTGTGGCAGGACACGTCCTCATGCGAGCCCATTCCAAGTCTATACCTGCTTTTTGTTGTCTCAGTGCCTCCCCTTCTCAGGTCCCCTACTTCTAGAGTTCCCTTCACCATGAATTACAAATCTCTCAAGCCAGTGTGAACTGACATGTGAACAAATGGCGTTATTTTCAAATACTGAATGAACTTGACTCAGCCTTTCCCTTCTGGCATACTGAAATCTAGTCTGATTCTTTATTTTGAGTTTCTTTCTTTTTTTATTTTTTAGGTCAGCCATATGGAACACTAATTTCCCAACCACTGTCAAATTCAAAATGCATTACTGCTTCTTTTTTGTTTTTGTTTATTTTTTTCGCCTGCTCTTCTTCTTAGAGGTGACAAATACCAGAAGGTAGGGGTGGGGAAAAAAAGAGCTGAGTTGCTCAGTCCTGTCCAGGCTTATGACTCTGACGTGATCCTTTCAGTACTTGCTATAAGGCAGACCGGGCATCAGGTATGAAAAGCTGTGACCCACCAGGATATGGGTCTCTTCTCCTTTGCTGATGACCAGAGTCTCCTTTGTCCTCTGCAACTTAATCCTCTGAACAACAGACCCTTTACATCACTCTTTCAGAACTCCAAATCTTTCCTTAGTGATTTGGGAACATTCATCTACCCCACCCTACCCCTTGTAGGCTTGGGCCACATACTACCTATTCCACTCCTTCCAGAAGGAACTTCCCTGGTCCCACTGCAACCAGAGCTAAAATACACCGCATTGCATGGAGGACACCCTGCATAGGAATGAGAGTCAATGGGTCACCCTTAGCACCTCAAACTTGACGTCACCTGTCATCGAGTTCTGGGAGCACATTGTGCTCAGCCTGTCCTCTGGAATCGACCAACCAGGAGCTCTGAAATGTCTGCTTTTTCTGCATCTGGAAGGGTGTTCGATCCACAGGCAAGGTTGACTGACCTGCCAGGTGCTGGTGAAGGCATCAAATTCTACCTGTACCCTGACATCAGCCACCTCAAGGACCCACAGGTGTGGATCTACATTGGATATTCTTTTCGTATGCCATCTGCCTAGGGGCCATGACCTCACTGGGAAGCTAACAAGTACTAGGATAACTCATACAGGGACTGTACGCTGCTGGGACGCCTGAACAATGGTGCCAGTTTTGTGTCTGGCTTCACAATTTTTTCCATCCTGGGCTTCATGGCACAAGAGCAAGGGGTGGACATTGCTGATGTGGCTGAGTCAGGTCCTGGCTTGGCCTTCATTGCCCACCCAAAAGCTGTGACCATCATGCCACTGCCCACCTTTTGGTCCATTTTTTTTTATAGCTTTTCTTTTTTTTTAAGATTTATTTATTTATTATGTATACAGTATTCTGTCTGCATGTATGCCTGCACTCCAGAAGAGGGCACCAGATCTCATTGTAGATGGTTATGTGCTACCATGTGGTTGCTGGGAATTGAACTCAGGACCTTTGGAAGAACAGCCATTTTTTTTTAAATGCTACTCTTACTTGGACTGGACAGCCAGTTTTTGAAGTCAAAGAACAGATCACATCCTTGATTGATCTTTACCCATCCTTCCTAAGTAAAGGTCATCGAGGGAAAATCTTCAATGCCATTATATGCAGCATCAGCTACTTGCTGGGACTGACGATGGTGACAGAGGGTGGAATGTATGTGTTTCAACTCTTTGCATTCTTTGAATGTTTTGTTATTGTCTGGATATATGGCAGTGATAACTTTTATGACAGTATTGAGGACATGATTGGCTATTAGCCTGGGCCCTGAATGAAGTACAGCTGGACTATCATCACTCCAGCTCTCTGTGTTGGATGTTTGTTTCATTTTCTCTCTTTGTCAAGTATGTACCCATGACCTACAACAAAGTCTACGTGTACCCTGATTGGGCGATCAGATTGGGCTGGGCCTGGCTCTCTCCTCCATGGTGAGTATCCCCTTGGTCATTGTCATACTCCTCTGCCTGAAGGAGGGACCGCTTAGCATGTGAATCAAATACCTAATTACCCTCAGGGAGCCCAACTGAAGGACTGTGGAGCATGAGGGAGCCACACCCTTCAACTCCCACTCGGTCCTCTTGAACAGCACGCTCATGAAACCCACTCACATCATTGTGGAGATGTGAGGTCCAGGTCAAGTGACAGGCGCAGCTTTCCTGCTGTTTACTAACATTAGATTCTCATAGCACGAATTTACAGAGCTTTATATTTGTACTGGGATTGTTTTGTTTTTTTTTTAATTGTCACAGAAAATGTTACTCTATGTGTGTATGTGTATTTTGTTTTGATTTGGGGGATATTTTGCACAAAAAGAAAACCCATGGGCCTATGTCCTGGGGAGAGGATGGACTTTCATATTGATTTCGATGTATTTTATGGGAACTTGGTAAATTTTTCTTTGTATTTTTTTAACATATAACTATTTATACCTAGAGTCTGTCATACATTTTACCACTTGAATTGGCCTTGCCAGCAATGGATCTCATTTTCAAAAGAAATTCTTCGGTGGTTATATAGCTGGCAGAAAGTTCTGCCCAAAAAGAAACAAAAAAGACAAAAAAAAAAAAAAATACTAGATGCTGGGTGGGATTTTCCTATGATGGTGGATACATCTTCAAGAAAGGTGTAGTCCCTTCTGAGCTGGTTCAGGAGGAAGAAGACAGCTGAGGAGTGGGAGCCCTCACTAGCTGAACAGACCTGAGGGGTAGGAAAGAGCAGAGTTGTGGGGAGACCCCTCTTTCTCAGCCAACAAGAAATATGCCAAAATAATAACCCACCCACAGCATGAAGGATTGATTCTAAGAGCAGCCGAAGTTGTTGTACAAGGTCCAAAAACCCTCCCTTTTACTTTGAAGTAGAGGGTGGGTAGCCAGTAGGATTGTCTGAAGTATTGTGGGTCTTAGAGGTAGCAATTGGAAATCTGAAAGGCTGGTGAGAATAGAGCTCGGATCTGGGAGCTTCAGCAGGCTTAGGCGAAAACCTTGTCCTTCCTTGAGCTTTCAATACAGCCCCCCCACCCGAGCCAGTCCACAGGACCTGGGTGGGCTTCAGAGTCAGGATCATACTCAGGAAGTGTCTGCTGTATTCGACTGGAATCATGGTGGGTGGCGATCAAGGCATTCACCAAGTAGAGTGTATTTTGGTGAGAGCCAGGAGGGAGGCCAGTGGACCAAAGGATATTAGCAGCTCATGAGGGTGAGTGTATCCCAGACTGGCAAGTGTACCCTGGAGGGCACTCTCCTTCCTTGCCTCTTGACAAACTCTTGCTAAAGATGCCATTCTGGAGCCATTCAGCCCCCAGCAAGGAATGTTCAGAGTAGTTGTAGATGCCAGATCTTAATGGCTTTGAGTTCAAATATAGAGCCAACTTGGTAGTGACCTCAGATAATTATTCCAAGCCACTGCAGTCGCTGTTGGACAGGTGTTTGCCCCAGGGACCTGGAGAGAAGACAAAGGAAAGTTTTTGTGTAGGTTGAAGTCATCTCCACAGAGATGAGGCCAGCCCTCTAGAACTACCTGACCTTATGCAGGACTGTTTCCTTATGAACCAGGAGAGGGTGCTACACCTTCACCCCAAACTCCACTGGGCCCAACTGTGCCATCCTGAACCTCTTTGACAAATGTATACATTTTTCTGTCTCCAAAGCAATGTACTCTGCCAAGTGACCCTGTCGTCCTCTTACAGTGGCTGTTGACTCAGCCACTCATGATTCTACCCTGTTCCTATTTTCCTGTGTATTTCTGTTTGCTCATGTGTTATTGTGAGTGTTGGGACTTTCCCTTCCCTGATTTTACCAACTTGTAATGTGCCCTGGATTTTTTTTTTTTTTTTTTTTTTGAAACCTTAAAAGAAACCACTTGGGCGATTGAAGACAGGTGAAGTATAAGGGAGATAGGGCTCATCCAGCTGCTGCAACATTTGTGGTCATGCCCACCTACCCTTCCCCTTCACTGGGCACACCCCCTCTGGGAAGCCTTCAGTATTTTGGGTTGGCAGACAAATGGCACCATTCTGGAAATGGCCTGAGAAAGGCCTTTGTTTTTATCATTCCCACATCAAATTCTAGACCAAAGACACAGCAGGCCAAATCCCCAGGCCCCACCTGGATGGAAGGCTAGTCGCCACCTGAGCCCACTCCCCAACATGTCCCCACACCTGTCTTCAATACCCACCACTCTCACCCAGAGCCCCTGGCCCTGACAACCCTTGTTGTGAAACTTGTCTTTTCATGTCTGTGTGTAAGTAACATTTTGAAGTAGAGCTCGTGACTCTGATCCACCTGCCTCTTGGAGAGAGGGCTAAGCTCTCCAGCCCTTGCCTGGAACAGGCCAGATCCTGCCCTGCCTGTCAGATGTAGACAGGAAGCAAGGTCCAATACTAGGTTTAGATGAGGACAAGGATGGGCCCAGGATGACTCTCCTGGGAGATATTATTTGGTCCTAACTTGGGGAGTTATGTTAGCCCCAAGTGGATGATCCCTACTGGGCACTGTGGACAGCCCCAGAGGACCCCCAATCCAAAGCACCTCTGTAAACAGGAAAACTGTGGCCTAGAGTAGGAAAGACTTGCATTGTGAACTGAGTAGAACTAAACATTTCACTCAATTGTAACTCCAGGCTGGCTCTCCAAGGTGTCTGCCCATCCTCACTCCAGCTCAGCCCAGGCTACCCTTTCTTCCTCCCCAAAAGCCTTTGGGAGCTAAGAATTGGTATACCACTACCCCTAAATTGCACCACAGGAAATTGAGGGCCACAAACACCACTAGTGTGAAGAGTCTTAGGCAGGATATATGGGCAGGCTTTTGGTCTCCATGCCACCCAAGGCTGTGCAGGAAGTAGCCTGAGAGGGTTTCTTTCCCTCTTGGTAAGATTATTGTGAGAGTTCCCTTTATGCCTCTGACCCCCAGTCCTCACCTCAGCTCCCTAACTTCCCCTGGAAGGCTGTGTAGACCATGGCAAAGCATGAGGAGGGAGGCAGTATGTGGCCTCTCTGCACAGGAAGGGGCTTTCTCTATCACAGGGTGTCACTACTGTGGTCAAAAGTATTCCAGCCCCATCCCTCCAAATGGGGCATGCTATAAGCAACCATGAACAAGCACCAGGCAGTCCTTTTCCTTTCTCTAAGAAGCACACACAAGCCAGGATGGCATGTTAAAGAAGGCCCTCGCAGTCCCGCTCAAACCTGAGACCACTGTCCCTGCAGACACTGTAAATACCTCTGTGTGCACACCCCTCCTTCACCAAGTTCACAACCACACACAAAGCAAAACCCAGATACCCCAAGATGGAGAGGGGCACCACTCTCCAACAAAGCCAGAGCAGTGTTCCACCTCCACTCCTCCATGCTGACCTCCCGGTAGTCAGTCTTCACTGGAAGCTGGTTTTCCATGTTCTCTGGAAGGGAGGAGAGGTGGTGGTGTCATTACAGGCATGTTCTGGCATGTTCCCTAAAGGACAGAGAATCTTGTTATGTATATTTGGCTTCAAAATGAGATGGTAGCTCTTTTTTTTTTTTTAAACCAATTAAACTTTCCAATCCCTAACAACTGTGACTGTATTTAGCACAAGAAAAAGCTGAGAATGTGGTTTTGCCTCCTTCAGAAATATGTCTGGCTCATCAGGACATTTAAAAAAAAAAAAAACTTCAAAATATTTTTAAGATATTTTCAACTTTTGTAAAAAATAAAAAACAAAACACACACACACACACACACACACACACACACACACAAACCTGAAACCAACCACCAAGGGGAGGAGAGTTCCTGTTTGAAGGATCCTTGGTGTGTGACCTGTCTTACAGTATACAAGCTCTGTGTATTGATGTTTAATGACAATGACCCTGCATTTTGCAGGGTTTCATTTCTTTTCCTCTTTTGCTTTTTAGATGAATATGTATATTGATATTTTAAATCCATCTTTGCTTTTTTTTAGAGGAGTTTATACTCACCTTGTAACACAATAAACAATTTTTTAAATTAAAAAAAAAAGATGGCAGGAACGGAGTACTGAACGGGAGAAAGGGCTCCCTCGTAAGTCTAGTGTAGTGCACTTAATGCAGTGATTGATTTTCTTCCACAGAAATGGCATGTCTACTAACGGAAGCGTCGCAAACACTTATAAATGTGTCCTGTCTGGTGAATCTCTGACATTCCCTAGCACATCCATACCCATGATGGATCAGAGGCACTAAATGTCTTCAATCAATCAGGGCGCACGCATTTACGCATATCCGCATAGCGTCATTACTCAGGCCTGCATGCGATTATGTTTCCAAGCATCCGACAAAGGTTATTTTCGTGTCTCGACTTCTGATTTAGCTGTAAGATGTAAGAATCCTACACAGTCAGGCGATGGGCTAGGTCATGAGAAATGGCTTAAAAGTAAAAATGAGGCGCCGGGCAGTGGTGGCGCACGCCTTTAATCCCAGCACTTGGGAGGCAGAGACAGGCGGATCTTTGTGAGTTCGAGGCCAGCCTGGTCTACAAAGTGAGTCCAGGACAGCCAGAGCTACACAGAGAAACCCTGTCTCGAAAAACAAAAACAAAAAAAAAGTAAAAATGAGCTACTGGGTATTTCCACACATAAATCCTTGGGGCTAACTCCTTAGGATAAAAATATCCCCTGGTAATGAAATCCTTACTTAAAAGGAAAATGAACAGAGAAGAGGATGATGGATGGTACGAGTCCTGAAAACTCCCGGCTCAAAATTAAGTTGTTTTTGGTTTTGGTTTTTTTGTAAGGTATCAATTCTCCGTTGGTGTTATAGGGTCTGCCATTTGCTATATATCAAAGCATAATAACTTTATAGACTGTGGGTTTTTTTATTTCTTTTGCTTCTTCCTAAGATATTTACCTTGATTGTTTTACTGATCTTCCAGTGTTCCCAATCTCTCAATTCCTATCCTGCACACTCCTCTCCACCCCTTCTTGAGCCTCAACTAGTAGATAAAACGCAAATAAAAATCAGAAGTAAGCTGAAGATGTTTTATTCATTGTTAGGCTTCTCTAGTTTCAAAAAGGAAACCAATTTAACCGCATATCTAGAAGTATCAGCGAGGGATCCCAGGGGCAGAAGGCACAAATCAGAACGGAGAAGAAAGGCTGACGTGGGTCTTTGTGTTCAGACACACTGGCTTCAGTCCTACCAAATGAAACTTGTTCTCTAGCTGGTAACACTTCATGAGCAGAGGCTGGGGGCAGGGGCCGGGGAGACTGAAGTCTTCCCTGCACAGTATCAGTATAGCAGCCAGATCCCCCAGGTCTTATTGCAGGGTCAAAACAGTACTGTATACGATGGCCTTCCCCACAGCTGTAACAGCAATGATCCTGGAGCCATCAGCATGACACCCAGAAACCCTTATGGCCCTTCTCATTCACTTGACTGTCCTCAGTCCACTTGCTCACTGAACCACAAAATCAATGTTTACAGACTGAATCCAGTATGTTCCACCAGAGACCAGAAGCAGCAGGCACAGTACTACCATACACCAGTCCTGATACTCCCAGATTTGGGGAAAGAATGATAAATACTATTACTATTACATGAATTTGGACATCAGTCAAAAGTAAGCTAATAAGAGTATACATTGTTTAAAAAAAAAAAAAAACAGCTACACAGGTAGTTTTGGTGGTATGGCTTTAAAGCCTATAGGGTTTTAGAAGCCCTTATAAGCAAGGTTAATTTTTAAAAAAGGAAAGCATTTTATCATACAAACTTAAGAGCTTAAGATCAAATCATGTGCATGTTATATATATATTTTATATAAAAAATCATCTCATTTTAAATATTAACACACAGTGTGTAGAGGTTAGATAAATTAGATTTAGAAAATATATAGGAGTTTCTGATACTGTCTCTTAATTCGGGGCCTGAAGAGCATTATCAGCATGAAGTCAGGAAAAACAGGAAAGACTTAATAGACTGAAAAACAAGGTTGAAGTCAGGAATTTATAGGATTAATAGATAAGAAATTGTTGGTGTTTTTTATAAGTGAATTTAGTAATAAATAAATAAGAAATAAATAATAATTTAAAAGTTCGGTTACAACAGTGCTTTTTTTAAACATCAATACCTAAGAGTTAAATTACTACATAATAAAAGGTATGATTTGAAAATGAGGGTTGCTTCAAAACACTTCATGCAAATTTCATTCTTCAAAAACCCAAAGAAATTGCCAAGCCCTGTGCTGTCCTTTCATGACGGGCCATGCTGCAGCCGCCTGGGGGGAGGCTGGCCATCCTGAGCCAGAGGCACGTTACTATGTAACACTCAGAGAAAGGCTAGAGTCACACACCAGCTCCACATGCAGTTTACATCCTGAGATTCCCCCCAGGAGGAGATTTACCCACACAGAAGAGATCTGGTCCAGCCTCCCAACTTCTGGTGACACTGTCCACTCTACACGGGAGGCCTTCAAGAAGAATGGCACCAATGTACACTTCAAAGGGCAGAGGCTCCACCAGATGGCCTCGAGTCTCTGTTTGTGGGGTGCAACCAGCAGAACAGGTAAGACACAGCAAATGTGACTAGATAGTAGGGGGATTTCATACTGAGTTTTATGTTTTACGAATCTGCCTCAGTACCTCATTCCTACTGAGTTCCTGAGAACTGATTTGTGGTAGGTTTAGTGTTAGCTTATAAAGCATAGGGAACTTGGAATAAGGCTGGACTTTAAAAGACTTCATCTTTTATCTTAAGTGACATGTCCTTTGGAACTCACCAAGGACCAGGACCTCTTTGATATTGGGGCTGGGGCAGGACATGCCCCGTGAAGTGCCCGCCTTCTGGAGGTCTGAGGTCTGTTGTCATACTGCAGCTCTCTGCAAAGGACATCTGATGACATGCCCTAAGGCACCTGTCCACATCTGTGGACTGCCTGTGAATTCTCCCCTCTGCAAAAAGCTTTTTTGAAAAAGACTGAGCCCCCAGAACTAACTTTAAAAGTCCACAAAAGCTTCTGCTGACAGGTGAAGATATATAATGCAGGATCCACGTGAACATGGGCTCTCTCTCTCCTGTTCCTGATTTATTTAAGGTTTTCCTCGACCAGCAAAAGAACACTCATCACAATCTCACCGGAAAGTTTCACCCTCTGATGTTGACCCGTTTCAGGTCTGGAGAGGAGAAGGATTCTCCCTGAGATTCAGGAGTGCTCAAATGGGGAGCTCTGGGACTTTGGGCCTTTGCAGGCCATAAGCATCTGAATCAGTGAGCTGCCTGGGAAACTTTCATGTATTAATTGGTCTTAAGACCACATGTGGACGAATGAAATTCAGAGACTTTAAGAGACTTTAGAACTGGAAAATTGTATGATGACAAGCCATCCATCAGGACCCACGCTCAGAGAAAAATATCCTTTTGAGAAACCTTAGGTTAATGTTAAATGTTTGTATTATAGACACTAAGAAGTTTTAGGTGATAGGTTTCAGAGTTAAGGCTTGGGTTTAGGATTTAGGAAGTTTATAGACAATTGTTAGGTAATTGTTAATTATTGATAAATATATGTGTGATAAATAAAAATTTACTGTTACACTGATTTCCATCATCAATAGGGTCATGTAAAGCAGTGGGTCTCAACCTTCCTAAAGCTGCGACCCTTTAATACCATTCCCTCATGTTGTGGTGGTCCTCCAACCATAAAATTATTTCCTTGCTACTTCATAACAATAATGTCACTACTCACAGGCTGAGAACCATTGGTTTAAAGGTTCATTGCATTAGCAATATTCCTGTCAAAAGATTCAGTGTTTACACAGAATGACAGCCAGTCACATTCTTGTATTAGAGTCCCTGTTACAATGAAGAAAACAGAAAAGGACTTCAGGTACCATTTATTTCCTGTGACAGTCACAAAGCTGTGTATCACAGCCAGGTGGGGAGGGGGAGAATCACAGGGATCGCTTTGTTACAATAACGACATCAACCAAAACAAATGACATTCCCTCAGTTTCCACTGAGTCTTCCCATCAAAAAATGCCCGATATCCATGAAGGCTGTGAAGTGTCTACTTCACACAGCATACACAAGCAGCTGGACCACATCCCAACGGACAGGGTGAATCTCTTCTATTCGTTCCTCTGAGACTCAGTTCTATAATTCTTCTCTTGGGGCTTTCTGTGTCTCCTGCATGGCTTTGTCTTCCTCACTGGGTGCCAGCCATGTGAGATACACTTTCACCAGGTCAACGTGCCAGTGTTTGTGAAACAATATAGGAATCTGGCGTGAGAGGTAGTCCTTGGGGTAATCTACTGGCCAAGCCTGCACAAAGAACAGAGAGTTATGGTTTCTATGTGTCTGAGAAAGACCAATAGGCTGGACATGGTGGTGTACACCTTTAATCCCAGCACTCGGGAGGCAGCGGCAGGTGGATCTCTGTGAGTTCAAGGCCAGCCTGGTCTACAGAGTGAGTCCAGCACAGCCAGAGCTCTGTTACACAGAGAAACCCTGTCTTGAAAAACAAAACAAAACAAAAGGATGTTTGGCCCATTTCTCACAATAGATGGGATCAAACACAGAGACCCACAACTGGACAAGGCAGAGAGACCTTGGAACACTAAGTCCAAATGGGGTGTCTCCATTAAATCCCTCCCCCCGAGGTGCAAGGAACTCCACAAAAGAGGAGGTAGAAAAATTGTAAGAGCCAGAAGGGATGGAGGGCACCAAGAAAACAAGGCCCCCTAGATGGAGCAGGACTGACACATACTTGAACTCACAGAATGTGGTAGCCAGCACGGAGCTAAGCCAGACAGGAATGGAGATAAACATGATTCTGACACTGAGGAGTTCACAGGAAACTTGCAAATTCTCTGACAACGTGTAAAGTGTCAACAGCTCAACCTGCCATTTCCGGTACCTTCTCTTTAGACCAGGACAAATTTTCTTCCTACTTGCTCTCTTTTCTCTTTTACCAGCTCTATGCTATAATTATGGCAGTCAGACACTGCCACTGTCCTTCAGTTTTCTTACAGGCTGAAATAAGACATGCAGCTGTGGGCCTTTACCAACAAAACTTGGAGCCTCTTAAAAGCTAAGGCCACCTCACAAAGAGGAATGTCCTCTAAGAATGCCGAAGGGGCCATGAGACAAGGCAGAGACAGCTAGAGACAGGGGTTTGACTTGGTGAGCTGCATTTTATGAAACTGTCCTCGCCTCAAGAGTAGATAGACCACTGAGTGGACAAGATGCCACAGCCGGATGTTGATCTGTAGGGCCCCAGGATCAAACGACCTCTCAATGAATATTAATGAAACTTTGGAAGAATCCACTGAGACTGGGAAGCTCAATCCCTCCTCTGATGGTGTTGTTCCAAGCCAGGTTAGCATCCCTCCCACGCTGGCCTGAGTCAGCATCCAGAGTCCACATCTGATCAGAAGACCCTCTGCTCAGTGTAGCTGTGCCAGGTGCTAGGACACCACTGCCTCCAATCTTAACTGCTTCCTGTCCCCTGCCTGAGGTACCTTCTTAATAAGCCACAGAACCGGCTGTCCTGTGTGTCCCGTGGGCAAACAGGACATTCAGATGATGAAACCGGAGATGACTGCAGCTAACATTCCCGTTTCCAAACAAGACAATCCTTTATCTGAGAAAACACAAAGGAATTTATGAGGGCTCATCAATCACCAGCCACAAAACCGGTATTAAAGCCTAGGTCTTCCTAGCTCCTCCCTCACCCAGCACCAGCCCAGAGGTCTCCAGAAAAGCAGTCAGTTCAACGCAACATTTATGAAAGATGAAACCATCCAGACCCCGGGGTTTCCAGGCAGTGTAATTTCAACAGCCCTGGACACCTGCTGCACTTTCCACCTCGTAGCTTTGTGGCATCAAAGAAAACCCACCCGAATCACACCGTATCATCCTATTTGGTGTTAGGTCCTGTAGCTCAGGCTGGCTGACACAATAGCTAGGAAATGATTGGCTCCTTCAGACGACTCCATTTGTAAACCGTAAAAATAAAATACCCAAGGAGAGGTTGAGTTGGGTGAACTGAAACAAAACCAAAATAGCCTTGAGTAATTTCCCCTTTGAGGAAGAAAATTGGGCTAAATGAAGGAATTGACAGAACATTTAAAATCCTGTCTTCTGCTTCACTCATGAAATGTTTCATTCTTCCAAGGAGGAAAACACGGGGCTTGTTTTATGATCTCGGATGCCACAAGTTTATTCCGTGGACTCTCAATATTAATCAAAAATGTGCTTACTGTCAAGGCTGCATGTCAACCACCAGTCAGACAAGAGATCTGTTTTTAGGGCATCTACCCCCACATAGCTCCCAACCCAGACAAGACATGACCAACGCAACCTTCCTACCTGGGTTTCATTTTCTTAAGCCACAGAGATTTGAACAGTTACAACTCAAAATGAAATGCTTAGTTTGTAAGTTCTTCACATAAAGAAGACAAGAGGTTCTCAGTGGTCAGCGCACCGGCTGCTGTTGCAGAGGACCCAAGTTCAGTTCCCAGCACCCACATGGCAGCTCACAACCATCTGCAACTCCAGTTCCAGGGAATGTGATGCCCTCTACTGTCCCCTGTGGGCACTTGGACACATGTGGTGAAAATAAATACATACTGGAGAAGCACACACTAAAAAATAAAATTTTAAAATCGTTTCTAAGTAGGTACAATTTCAAAATTCATTAAACAAATTTTTGATTCCCTGCTAATAGCCCTGGTGTAGCACTTTAAACTCTTTATGAGCAAACCTCATTCTCATCAAATACACCCATTGTAATTAAAACGGAGTACATGCTGAAAATACAGGATTCAGCGCATTTGAATTGAACTTTTAATAATCCTGTGTCCTTGCTAAAAAATCACATAATGGCTTTCAGACTAAATCTCCTCTGTTTAACTGGGAATCTCTCTCTCTCTCTCTCTCTCTCTCAGCAATATCAGCATCATTGAAAAAGATCAAATTAAGTAAACTGTGTCCAAATGCTTTTATTAGCCCTCAAGAGTCTTAACATAAGAAATTATTAGCATCATTTTTCCCTTTGGAGGGATCCCACAGCACAGTTAGATAATGCTCTGCTGAGAAAAGAAATATTCTATTCAAAATACTTTTACACCAATTGTGTTGTAAAATCTCAACTCAAGACTCAATTGGAGCCCCAATTAACATAACAAAATGAGTCACAGCTTTTAAATATTGTTCCCATGCTCACCTGCTAAACTGATCCCCTGAAAAGCTCAAGAGGATATATGAAATTCTTGAACATCATCAATGATCAAAGGTGGAGGCTCAGAGATTTTGGGAAAGTGTGACATAGTCTGCCTGGCCCCCAGGCCTGGCTTCAGATGCTGAGTGTAACAAGGCGTCCTGCAGCTTGGTCACCTGTTGAGTCCCTCATCTCATCTGGTCCTCAGGATGCCCTCCCACAAGGCTCCATCTTCAAGGTGACAGTAATCAGGTTTTGGACTCTTTTCACCCCCGTGACAAGAACCCTTCCACAGATTGGAAGATGAAGCCAAGAGTAGGACACTCTGAGAGTCGAGAAAACAAAGCTAACCAAGTAGGGCCTCTCAGACATATATCTCTGAATCAAAACCCCTTTTCCTAACATGACAGAAACTAGTCAGCCTGTCTGAACTATTAAATCATAGTTTTCACAGCAAATCTGGGCCAGACATGGCTCAGTGGGTAAACCACATGGTGTACAAGCTTGGAGACTAGAACAGAGATTCCCAGAGCCCATACAAGCTGGGGGTGCAGCGTGGGAATGGAAAGATAAAACATCCCGAGGGCAAGCTGACTACCCAGACTAGCTAAAAGGGTGAGCCTGGGTCCGGTGAGAGGCCCTGCATTAGAGAGATGAAGGAACACACCCACATACATGCACACACATACATGTGTGCACACACTTGTGCCCACACACCCCCAAATCAAACAGATTTGTCCACAAGTTGCTCTTAGGACTTCAAAATCTATATGATGGCCAGAGAGATAGTTCGGTTGGTAAAGTGCTTTTGCCACACAAACATGAGGACCAAAATTCAATCTTCACCATCCATGTAAAAATGCAAGGTGTGGTGGCACATGCTGTAATCCCAGAAGTGTGGAGGCAGAAACTGATTCCTGGGGTGTGCTGGCCAGATAGCCTAGCCTAACCAGCAAGTCCCAGGCCAATGAAGGATCCTGTATCAAATGCAAAGTAGGCCTGGAGGGACTGGCTCAGTGGGTAAGAGTGCTTGCTGCACAGGCATTGAGGTTCTGAGTTCAAAGTCCCAGCATGCATGCAAAGATCCAGAAGTGGACATGTGCATCTGTCACTTCAGAGCTGTCAAGGGGTGGAGACAGGAGGATTGCTGGCTGCCAGCTTACCCCAGGTTCAGTAAGCGACCCTGTCTCAAGGGAATAAGGTGGGGAGGTGAGAGAGCAGGACACCTGAAGCCCTCTTCTGACCTTCAAGTGTGGATATATGGGACACACAGCCAAACACACACATGTGTACATGTCCCTACACATGCACTACATAGACCCACCATATGCCCACACACATGCACACACACACACACACACACACACACACACACACACACACACACACAGATGGACTAAGCCTGAGGAACAATGTACAAAGCTGACCTCTGACCTCTGCACTAACGACACTTACACAAGCATCCCCTCACACACACACACATACATACACATATTTGAACAGATATTCAGCAATATTGCAAAAAAAAAAACATGTTAAGGGTGAAATCTGTACATGTACCATGAAATCTAAAAGAATGTCAGGGGAATGGTTAGACCAGATCATTACAATTAGTACTTGAAAAGGCTTGACCTTTTCTTTCATCTCTTCAGCCACCAAAGAAAAAGCTAGGAGGAAAAAGAGAAACATGTTTACATTAAAATTAGCAATCTGGAGTCATTCTCACACTCAACAATTCTGTTTAGCATAAGGGAGGAACGGAATGTTTTAACAAGATACACTTTACTGATTTTTAAGCAGTTGCATTGTTGCAAACAACTACTAAATGTTTTCTTCAGTTTAGACCTGAAACTGCTCATGACTATAGTGTCAGTGAGCTCCAGCTACCAAACAGAAAAACAAACAAAACTCAGCAGAAGTCGAGCATGGTGGTGCACGCCATTAACCCCAGCACTCAGGAGACAGAGGCAGGCGGATCTCTGTGAGTTCGAGGCCAGTCTGGTCTACAGTGTAAGTCCAGAGAAAACCTGTCTAGAGAAAACAAAAAACAAACAAACAAAAGCAAAAACGTAAACAAAAACAAAAAAACCTCAGCAGAGCAATCAAAATCTTCATAAACATCCAAAAAATGTAAAAAATATTTCTTCAAATTCTTGATTTAGATACCTTCTTAGGATATGAAAATCCCTGAGAAGGGGCGGGGGTTGGGAGGGAGGCTGGTGGTACAAATTCCCACCTTGATTGTCCCTGCCAAACCGACAGGCAACACAAAACTAACATTGGGGTGTACTGTTGTTTGGCACTGTGGGGTTAGAATCAAAGATGCTATTTACAAGCCAGTCAAGAGAATACGGAGAATCCTACTGAATTCCAGGGCAGGAGGCTGAGGAAATTAAAATCATCCTCCATTTGGAATGTTTTTTGGTTTGAGTCATAAATAGGCAAAGATCTCCTTAGAGGCACAGTTAGGCTCAGCATTAAAAATAACAACAAGGATATAACACAGCTCGGAAAATACAAAGCAAAATGCTAAGCCAAAAAGTCAGGAAGGGCAAGGACAAAGCAAATGCTAATTGTCTAATGAGTTTCTCCTAAGGAGCTGAAGGGGGCACTGCTGGGGGTGTTCTGGTCATCCAGCAGCATTCTCAGAGGAGGTGGGCACCGTGCCAGGGCAGGCCCTTGGCATAGAGTGTTCTAGGATACCAAGACAATGATGTATTTAAGCCTCATTGTGGAGAAGGTACTTGGAAAATGCCAATGTACGAGTGGGAGACAACCCAGTGCTCAGATCCATCTAAATCCCTCCGGTCCCCACTATACCACTGTCCCACATCACCCGCAAACATTTGCTCACAGGAAATAGTCTAGGACATGGTCACACTAAAAAGTAAATGACTAACACGGTTTAATCGTTTCCATATCTGGAATGACATTTTAAAAGGCTGGGCTGAAACGGAGACACAAGCCAAAGGAACCTGAGTGTGTGACATTTAGATAAAAGTAGATGGTGTAGTGGTTCTGAGACTGCTAAACGGCACACACTCACCCCAGTCCTGCCCGACTCATCCCTACTGTTCAGCAGAGAATCAGCATCCACTGAAAATACATACCTGGAGACCATGACTAATAGACTTTTATTACAGCTCTTATTACAAGACTCTTATTACACAAAGACAGGAATATAATTTAATTTACTAGCCAAGATACAAATAGCACACAGAAGTAGCTCAATAACACTTAATGGATGGATGAATGAATGAATGAATGAATGGATGGATGGATGAATGAATGACTTCATTGTTGGCCGTAGGGTCTCTTAGGTGAAAGGCTCCATTCCCAGGCAGCACCCATCTAAGCCAGTAGAAGAGAGTTCAATGTCCACTCCCAAATTATTTCCATCATGATATGACCTATGTCTGCACATCTCCCACACATACACGCACCTGCACACGCTCACATCCGGGCACACAGCATTAGGTGCTTTTCTGCTGCTCTGATAAAACCCATGACTGAGGCAACTTACAGAAGGGTTTATTTGGGGCTTACGGTTCAACAGGAATAGAAGTCCGTTGTGGCAGAGAATCAGCATGCATGCTGGCTGGAGCAGGATGCTGAGGAGGGTCTTGAACCACCAGCACAGGCAGACAGCGAACTCACAAGGTGAGATTTAAAGCCCATCTCTAGTGACACACTTCCCCCAACAAGGCCACACCTCCTAAAGCTCTCAAATAGTGCCACCAACAGAAGACCAAGTATTCAAATTTCTGAAACTATAGGGGACATTTTGGTCAAGCCACCAGACACACACACTTGTACACATACACATATGTATGTATATATGTAAGGGGAGTTAGAGCAATATAAATTAGATTTAGTGAATATCTAGGGGCTTCTGATACAGTCTCTTAATACCAGGCATGAAGATCAACTTGGCTTTGGGCACTTGGTGTAGCAGCATATGGACTAAAAGCGAAATTTATGGCCTGGCATAGTTTTCAGCTGCAATTAGCCTTACAGAGTGGGCAGAGCCCAGATTAGGCTGAAGCCAGGTGAAACAAGGAGAAACCCTATTTAAGGATGAAGTGGCCAGAGCCTGAGACTACAAGATGCAAGGGAGCTTGTATCATCTAATAGAGAAAATGATGGCGGACTGAAAAGATGATTTCCAACAGAGCTGAAAAATTACCAGTTCTCCCTGAGACATAAAGAAGCTAATGAGCAGAGAAGGCCTCAGCAAAGCAGCAGAATTCCAAGGACTAAACCCTGTGGCACAGCTTTGGCTTAGAGGGGTTCTACTAGTTCAAACAGTGGCTTGAATAGAACTGTGATCAGACTCAAAGACTGAGGCAGAGTTGATGAGTTCCTAATACAAACTGAATAAGTTGGCTTATGGAGAGCTGAGGCCTCCCAGAGCCTCAAGCCTCATTTAAGGTGAAGCTGCCAGAGCCAATTTACCCTAAAGGACCTACATGAAGAAAGGACCTTTCATGAAGAAAGACTGTTGATCAAGTGCCTTACCTTTAAGGTCTTCTGAGATGTTCCTGACAACTGAGAATCTGCCCCAGAGACTGTGTTCCTTATGACTGAGAACCTACCCCAGAGACTGTATCCTTCTAAAAGGTTAGGATTAGTTATTAAGATATTAGTTGTTATAGTTATTAACAGGTTTAGTTGTTAGGTAACAGGGAATATGGTCATTCTTAGGGCTAGTAGTTAGGTAATTGTTTATATTTGTTATAAGTGCATAGTTATTAATGAATATATATATATATATATATTGGATATTTAAAAGTTTCATTTTCATATATACGTCAAGGCCCAAATCACTAACTAAGTTCTAAGAATAAAGCAGATATCTACCCCAAACACCATTTAAATCCTGTTTCTGGGTACTTAATATTTTGAGTTTGTTTTATTTCATTTGTTCTCAAGAGACTTGCACACTAAAAACTTTCAGAAAGACAACTGGAGAGACAGCTCCGCATCTAAGAGCATTTATTGTTCTTAAAGAGGGCATGACTCCCAGCATGCATGTCAGGTGACTCACAACCACCTGGAACTCCAGCTTCGAGAGATATGGCATCCTGTTCTGGCCCCCACTGGCACCTGAAGTCACATATGCACACACCCACACACAGACACATGTACACATAACTAAAAGAAGATTAAATATTTTAATTAATTGACTGATTGATTGATTAAATCTTCGAGGAGAAATCAAAGTCAGAATTATTTAATAAATGTAGATGCTGGGATTATGGCACACTGGGAGAACATGTGCTTCACATATACAAGGTTAGGGGTTTACTAATACCAGTGAGGAAACAAACAAACATTATGTGGGGTCACATGCTAACATCACTTGGCACTATAGGATTCTGAAAAATAAACATGTTGAGAACTCATAGACTATAAAAACTGTATCAGGCTATAGCAGGAGTTTATTTAAAACTGTCCCTTGCTGGAGGTGTGGTGGCCTACACCTTTAAGCTCAGCATTCAGGAACAAGAACAGAGTGCATCTTTGTAAGTCTGAAGTCAATATGATCTACATAAAGAGTTCTAGGCCAGTTAAGAGCACTGGCTGCTCTTGCAAAGGACCCACACTGAGTTCCCAACACCCACTTGGCTGTTCACAATCCTCCGTAACTCCAGTTCCAGGGGACTCCAACTCCCTCTTCTGGCCTCTGTAGGAACTGCATGCATACGGAGCCCATACATCCATGCAAAGCAAACACTCGAACACATAACACAAAACAATCTTTTTTTTTTTAATCCAATGCTCCCTCTTCTTTTATTCTCCCTCTCCTTAATCCTTTTGTGGAGGATGCTGCAGAGAAGAGTCCATGGTGAAGTGTGTGTCTCCCCCCCGTCAGGAGGAGAGAAGACCCAAGGCCCTGACTGACCGACACACGGGCTCCCTCACCCGTTGTCTATTCATAACTCTCCTTTTAATCCCACAAAACCTCTCTGCCCCATAGAATACCTGGAGAGGGATATCTGAGGTTGAGGGTTGCCTCTGTTTTCTTTAGAAGGGGCTTTGAGTGAGCCTGCTTTCCTGTATGCATTGCTGTCCCCTGGGCTTTCAGCGTGGTGAGCGGTATAACTTGCCTTGCTGAGGATATGGCTCAGCGGCTGAGTGTTTGCCTGACATGCACAACTAGGCCCAATCCCCAGTACTGGAAGGAAAGCAAAATCCCCTCCACCCCAATCAGTCCTTATTTCAATCCTAGATAATCAAAGGTCGCTTGGGTTAAGAACACCCCCCCCCTTATCAAACAAAGTCACTTACTCCGTTTACCAGGCCCAGTGGCAGCATCTAATAACTGGAATTTGGGGGAAGTCTTGTTTTCTGTCCTGGTTCTAAGTTGTACCAATGCAGCGTCCTGCCTAAAAGAGCAGCTGATACCTGCCAATGGCCATGTTTAGAGAAGAGACACACATCAAGGATTATATTTCCAATAAGCCAAGCAAGGCCCACATATCCTCCTTCCTGATGAGACCAAGCCTCCACACCCTCAAGCGGACAAGTGTTAATGTTCACTGGCTTCTATCTCCATCCCAAAATACACAGATCTAGACTTCTTTTAAAAATCCTTTAAAAATAAAAACCCTGTCATCGTCTCCATCACTCTGCTGTGAAATTAAAATCTTTTTTCCACAGCAGACATGACATCATATTTAAAGAGACACTGCATGTCCCTCCCTTTCTTATTGTGAGATTCCTATACTCTAAACGGAACAAACAAAATCGTGAAAATCACCAAATGTATTTTATAGGCACGTAAGAAATCAAATCATAAATTGAAGAGTCATCTGCACACTCAATAGAACCCAGGTTTCTTGGGAAAAGATGAAAGAAATAGGTTAAAAGAGTGAGAAAGGGGAGTAAATAAGGTTTATTTTTAATTGCCCATTCCCTTCAGCAATTCTAACAAATGTTAACTTTGTATTACCAAAGCAAAGACAATTCCTCAATAGATAAAATGTGAAAGTCTTAAACGTCTAGTTTATGTCTTAAATTAGGTCTCAATATTAATAGAACCAAGTCTTTCATTTTCAAGAAGTACGACGAGTCAGGTCACTGAACCTGCCTTTGTTTTCCTCATTTTCTTTTTTTAAAATTTCAGTATTTTGATGCACTGCAGATTCGGGGCATGCTAATCAGAGGAGCAAGCAGGAGGTATAAATATGAATATAAACAGAGGCTGAATAATTCAAGGTAAGATTGTGTGAGGAAATGCATGAAAGATACGCTGTATGTACACGGGGTTCCTTAAGGTGCCAGCAAAGCTTCGTGTCTATGGGAGAAGACATTGTCTAATATTCACAGTTGATTTCACTTGATTTTAATATTAAGGTCTGGCAACTTCAGAGAGAGAGAGAGATGAGGGAAGGGAGGCAAGGGCTCCCTCTCCTATTCATACCCTCCCAGCTAATGGGACACATGCGCGCACGCACACACACACACACACATGACTGACCACCTGGGGCTCAGTGTTTCCTGTATTTCCTGCTGATTTCTAGGTTCAGCAAAAGAAGTTGTTTCTGAAAATTTGGCCTGAGTACATTTAACATGCAGTTGAAGAAATATTCCAAAGTAAAACATATTTTTACATGCTAAACTGCTGTTTAAAAGACATTTTCTATTTTCGACATGAACCCTGGTGAACTGAGACAGGGAAGTATATTTAAAGACAGGGAACTATATTTAAAGTGCAAATCAGGGCAGGCAATAGAAATCAGGCCCTTTCCACGCTAACTAAACAATTTGAGCTGACGAGTGTGTGAGCACACCTAGAACGGGGAAATAAATGTAGAATTTTACAAGGAGCCTGGGATGCAGTTTTATCAGCTGGATGAAGCTCTGGAGCATAGGAAAACTGAAGGAGTTAACTGCAGTGCGCTAGTACTTACTACCTGGCTTTTATCATTCCTGGGAGGGGTCAGAAGGAGCACACTTGTGCCTCCTAATTCCCAGAGTCTCCCAGAAACATCCATCGGAGAACCCAAAGGAGATTGAAAACCACAAGACTAACAAGCTCTGCGCCAGCACTCTTCCTCAGGAGGAGCTGAGGGCTTAGGAGACTAAAATTAAGCCTTTAGGACCCAGCATGGCACAGAGAAGAGCTGGGGTAGGCTGGACGTGGGGGTGCACACCTGCAATCTCAGCACTCAGTAGACTGAGGCAGGAAGGTCATGAGTTCGAGGTCACCCTGGGCTATATAGACCCTGTCTCCAAAACAACACTAAAAAGCTTAGGCAACAGGTGGACAGTCTGCTGGTGCACACTGTCCATCTGTCTGTCGGGTGGTTGGGAACCCTGCACAAAAGCCAGGGTGGTGGCATACAATCTGATATGATCATGCCAGGTTTTTCTTCGTCTAAGGACCCATGAGAGAGCAGCCTAGGGGCTTGCTTGCTTTTCCTGTGACCTACTTACCAAACATTTCCTTTTTCCCTGGCAGCTTTGGCCTCCAGGGGCTGGTCTTCCCTTCCCCGGAGCTTTTGGAATTTCACTTCAGGTCCCAGGAGGCCTTCCACCCTAGGACCAGAGCTCATGGCCAGTTTTTGTTCGCTTCTAATTAAAGAAAGCTTTGAAAGTAAACCACTCCAGCTGCGGGAGAGAGGCAAATGCAATACCCATAGCTCAGCAGACTCTGTCCAGAGAAAGGCTAGAGGCGCAGACCCTGCCCCTTTCTCATCCTCCCCGGATGGATAGACCCATGCCCACCCCCCCACCCCCCAGCAGCTCCAAACCAAAGGGTGAAGGTGAAGGGCCTATCACTCCACACTGGGGCAGCACAGGACCAGCCCACTCTTCAAGTGGGATGTTTGGGGAAGGCCTTGGGGTGTGCATGGAGTGCTGTAGGCGCCAGCAGCCATCTTCAACAGTACTCACTGGGACTTTTCATTTGTTCCACAGGCAAGAGTAACTCTGTCTGCCTGTACCATGCTAAGCTGAAGCCCAAGGTCCAGCTCCCCAGAGGAGCCTGTCTGTCAGCAGTCGAGAGAGTTGGTTCTCTGCACCACTAGATTCCATGCCCAGAGGCTTCCAGTAAGGAGAAAACAAGGTTCTTAAAGAGCACCAAGGAGGGCCTGCCTGGACACAGACTTCCACACACTGAGCAGGATGCCCAGAGCATGGGCACCCAAGGGTTACAAGTGAAGGAGAGATGCTGGGCAGGGACACCTGAGGAAGAGGGTGACAAGAGCTGAGACAACTGTGAGAGGGGGTGATTGGTAGGGGGGTAGCTTTGTTGGGGACACCTAGTGACTAGGGGGCAGGGGAATGACCGGGTTACTAACTTTCGGAGTGACTGAGGTAGAAAATACCTCAGGGGAGCGATTAGGTGATAGCTAGGGAGGGAACTTGCTGAGATGGGGACACCTGGCAGGTGTTGGAGCAGGTGTTAGAGTTGATGGAGCAGGGACACGTGGGCATTAGGGACTGGGAGGACTGGAGCTGCTCGTGTGAATACCTAGAGGGCAGGAGTTATGGGCTAGGTGTATAGAATGAAGGGGTTCGTTAAGAACCTAGTTTTCCCCTTGGGCATGAAAGCGTTTGGAGGATCTTGAGGAAGGGAATGCAATACGGAACTGTTCCCCACATAGACTTCTCGAGACTGTGTATGAAATGACAAAATCTGGGGGGAACAAAATGGGCACACATGCCAGCTGGGAAGCTACTGGGACAAGAATATATCTGGGCATGAATCGGGGTGGGGGGATTGCAAGCCAGCACCTTGGGCTGTCAGGGTGCAGGAACAGAAGCCTCAGCCTTAGAGGCAGACATGCGGTGGCTACAGGTGGGAGGGACGAGCCAAGGAAGGCCATGAAGAAGAGTAAGGAACACCACATGACTCCATCTTCAGGACTCTGCAGGAAGAAAAGGCCACTGCGTGAGCAGGTGTGAGGTAAGTCAGCTCCTGGACATTCAACAAATTAACATGACTGCAGAAGCAGCTCTCTGCATGAAACGGCACAGTGTGAAGTCAGAGAGCCCAGCACTGCTGGGGTCTCCATGGTGCAAGGCAACGTGGAGACGCGCACGCATGCGCAGTGCCCAAGGAGACCCGCAGAGAGGGACATGAACTCAGGTCTTCTGCAAGAGCAGTGGTGCTCTTAACCACTGCGCCACCTCTCCAGCACCCTTTAAGAAAATGTTGAAGAAGCTGTTTAAAGGACTCATATTCTTAAAGTTGAAAAGAGAGAGGAGTGATCATAGAGGACACCTGAGCTCCAGCATTGCTGGATTATTAAAGGTAGCATGACACAAGGCTGAAAGGCCCAGATACCCTGTGGGCTGGAGGATTTACAAGAACTGCACATGGGACAGAAATGGGAATAACCACATTTACAAAGGAAGAGAATTTGCTTCTCTGGTTTACATCTTTATTAAAGAAGTCACTCAAGATGGGAAAAAAAAAAACAGAATTTCAACTCAGTTTGGAGGAGAGATTCAAAACCTATCTTTATAAGAACGGTTTACGGACTGAAACGGAGTCAGAAAAATCCCTGCTCACACAGCCCCTCTCCAAAACACAGTGAAGTACAACCCAAAGCAAATATGCAAACATGAGCAAATTAGCTCTTTGTACAATTCCTTCAAATTGTAATCATATTGCTGAATGTTAACTGTCAGGCTTACTTTTCAAAAACACAATGGACAATTAACTGTTGGACATCTTATCCACTGCAAGAAAAAGTAAGTCCCCATCAGTACCACTCAATCCTTGCAGCACACATCTGAGACAAGCTAAGCCCACAGACTTCCTGTGTTTTCTCTAAAAGTCTTTGCAAAAAAAAAAAAAAAAAAAAAAATACACCCACTGCTCTAATTCTTTTGTTTTTGTTTTTTATTCATGAAAGTCCCTTCAGAAGAACATGATAATCAATCAAATTATATACGCTGTAGCCATCAGGGAGGAGGGAACCTCAATTGAGAAAGTGACTCCATCAGATCAGCTTGTAGGGTATTTACTTGATTAGTGATCAATGTGGGAGAGCCCATCTCTGGGCTGGTGGTCTTGGGTTCTACAAGAAAGCAGGCTGAGCAAGCCATGGAGAGCAAGCCAGTGAGCAGCACCTCTCCATGAACATCATGCATCAGCTCCTGCCTCCAGGTTCCTGCCTTCAGTTCCCTTCATAATGGACTATAACCTGTAAGCCACACCCTCTCCTCCGCAAGTTGCTTTTGGTCATTGTGTTTATAATGGTAAACCCTCTGACTGATGAGAACTAGGGTGTGCTTCCATCAAGCAGGCCTCTGGGAGATGTGGGTTCAGCTTCTCTCTGTGCTTCTCTGTTGTTTTTGTTATTGGGCTTGGGTGTTTTGAGACAGGGTGCCACTCTGTACTACCAGCTAGTCTGAAACAACAACCTATATAGTCCATGCTGGCCTCAAACTCCTGAGAGAGCCTCCTGCCTAAGCCTCCCAAATGCTGGTATTACAGGAGAAGGTGTGTTTTAAGTATGTCCTTATGAAGAAAATTAACACACCCTTGACTACCCCTCTCTCTGGGCCCTTCTGCCTTGCAGCTTTGTCCTCCCTTGGTTTATTGGGTAAACAGTAGGAGGAAAAGGGCAGGGTGCTAAAAGGTCTGTTTTCTTACTTTGTGTCAATGAGAGCCAGCCTCTGTGTAACTCTAGTTATTTCCTCCTGTTTATCCCCACCATGACCCCCACCGCCTCCACCCCTAAACACCCAGAATTTAATTTCTGTCTCATTGCTGGAGTTCTGCCCCCAAAGGAGATGTTGATCATAAGATGGCCCTAAAGAAAAAGAAATGATTGCTGAATCAAAGGAAAGAAAGAGTGAGATGGGGAGCCTGTTCCCTCGCCCTTGAGGAAGGGTCTTCACACAATGAAGACTGGAGAATGCCCGCCTCCTCAGTGGGTGGATGTTGGTCCCTTGTTGCCACATCTTCATATTTCTCAATAAAAGTCAGACATTTGAATTTGGAAAACTTATGAGTCTCATTTTCGGCTCTCTCCAGTTTGTATTATGGGCTGTAACATCACCACCCAGTATCACAGTAAAGAAGACAGTAGCAGCCTGATATACAGTCTGCACATCTGCTTTGCTATCTATTGGAAGCAGGGAGAGAGAGGACCAAAACCAGGAGCTGACCCTTTGTCAGTGCCAGGAACCCAGGAGAGACACTTGTGGGTTTCTGCGAATGGGTGTAAGCAACACAGAACACGCAGTACAACAGAAGTTAGACTGGGAATGGGGGGTGAAGAATTCTTTTCTCAGGGTGACCTTTCTCCTTCCATTAGCATGATGATGCCAAACTCTGGGCCAAATCCGGGTTAGGAACACCCTCCCTTATTCTGTGCAACAAAGCAACTGTGAGCTGTGCTGGTCTCAGAAAAGTCCTAGTTTGAGCACAGGCCTGTGCAGGATCTGGTAACAACTTCCCTCCATGAGGGTACCTCCTGCATGTAGATATCTCAACCCCCACCTAGAATACATTAAATAATTTTAGTTGCAGACTAAATGTCTAGTTTACATAAATCAAATTTTAGTGACATAAACAGCCACATGTTAATTTCTGCCATTGGGAATCGGCTTTTGGAGCAAGTCTAATAATGTGACAGAGGGAACACACTTTTCAAATCTTTTTTTCTTTTTGACAAAAAGATACATGAGGATTTTAGGAGTCCATAGTAAGTAAGTGATTTTTTTTTTCAGATAGTGCTGTTTCACGCAGTTTAATTCACAATGCTATGAAAGAAATTAAGGCTGGGCGTGGTAGTGCACACCTTTAATCTCAGCCGTTGGGAGGAAGAGGCAGGCAGATCTCTGTGAGTTCAAGACAGCCTGGTCTACAGAGTGAGTTCAGGACAGCCTGGTCTACAAAGTAAGTTTAGGACAGCCTGGTCTACAGAGTGAGTTCAGGACAGCCTGGTCTACAGAGTGAGTTCAGGACAGCCTGGTCTACAATGTGAGTTGTGGACAGCCAGGGATGCACAGAGAAAACCTGTCTTGAAAACTCTCCCCTCTCCCCCCAATAAAAAAGAAATTAAGGAAAATTGACACGTTGAGTTTTTATCCTGGTATTCTGGGTTCAAAAAACTCTTTTTGTATGTAGTGTAATAGTACCCAGAGGTCTTCACTCTCAGAGGTCTTACTTGGAGCTCATTTTTGAGGACTTTTAACCTATCTTTTTCCTTCATGTTCAATAACTACTTCCCTCTTCCCAGGTATGAAAAAAGACAAGGAAAATGGCTGCTTTGATGATGATCAACTTACTTCACCCTCCCTAGTAGTTATTACCTATCTTAGGATGTTATCCCTGTGTGTTAGCTGTGTGTGCTTCACATGCTTCTTATTCAGCCTGTAATTAAGAAGAAAAAATTGAGGGAAAGTGGCCCCGAGCCGAGCCCAGAACAGCCTCGTACATTAAGCACTGGATACAGCAGCAGCTGTGAGCTCTTGTACCTCAGGCTCAAAGTCCAGTTTAAAGGTAAAAGTTCCACTAAATTGGTTTGCCAGGGAGAGGAAAACAATGAGAGGACCAAGAGGAAGTAAGACCCTTGTGGAAATAAGGGAGCAATGGGCTGAATCTTTCAGTGAACTGTTTTATCAACCTGATGTACACTTTTTCACATGTGATTTCAAAAAAAAACAAAAACAAAAATACCCTAATTTTGGCCCTTTGTCTTATGTCTTGTAATTTGGGGCAACCATCTAGTACTTTGAAATGAAATGTTCAGGGGTGATTTAAAATACTGAGACTTGTAACAGTGAACAGAAAATAATTACTTAGGACATGTATGACTTGTATTTGTCGGGTATATAGTAAGCTCATGCACATATTACATGTGTATATGTAAGACAATCCGAACCATGGACATCAACCCTTTCAAGGGTGAAGTTTATAAAGGAGACTTGACAACAGCTTTTGGGTCTAGTATGTAACTAAAACAACAATGGATCAAAATTTAAGTAAATATCATTAAGTATTTTAAAGTGAACAATATCTCTATAAAACATTTAATAATACAAATTATTTAATACATCTTTTATATCCCATATTTTGTATTAAGTAATGACTTGGCATGTAAATAGGCAATACTTATTGATTTAAAAAACTTAAGGAATCTCAATAGAATGAGGTGTCAGCACAGACACACAACATAACCTTTTTCAATATATTAAGTGTGTTAAACTACATATTCAAAATTGAGTTCTTCCTTGAGGTGGAAGATACGTGATAGTATAATCTATGGTCACATAAGATTTGTACAATGTAGTTCCATAATTTATAGCTGCATAAATAAAAAAGATATCACTACTTGCAAAGACAATGTGAGTAAAAACAAACAGAAAATCCCTGCTCAAATTTTGTTCCACTAAAGAACACTGTATTTATCTGCAGTAAGTAATGGTAGAGCATTTGTAATATTTAATGCTGGAGTGTAGTGCTGATTGATATTGGAGTCTGAAACAACAAAGGAATGTACACTAAAGAACACTCTAGAGAGTGTTCTAGAGGTGGGAATGGACTTGGAATAAAACTGCAGCAGAGAATATTTGGGGTCCTGTTTACACACTGGCTCTGTCTAATGTCTTGACAAAACATCTTACTGTAGTTCTATGTTTCAAGATCACTTACCCTATGCTAATGATGAGGTGACATGATTTCCGAGGCCCCTAACTTGTTAAACTCAGAACCCTCATCCAAATTATTCACTGTAGAATTTGGAGCACCCCTTCTTCCTTCATTGATTTAGACATTCACTTTCTGAATATGATCACATCGTCAGTGTGTGCAATGATGTCTCAACTCTTTCCTTCTACTAGGACCTGGAATACTTCTGTAACATGTCACTTCAGAAATAAGTCCAGGAAACTGTCAGACACATTCAAGGCAGACACATTCATGATATTCACCATGTTCTTGTTATTCAGTGAGTGAGTCACCTTTCTCCCTGTCTGCCACAGTACCAATAGGCTGTCGTAGTGGACATCAAAATATTTCCTATATTGGCTTCCAGCACAGGGTTTCTTGGCAGAAATTTTATACCAAGTACCACATTGTTTTGTTCAGACCAGATACTAAAGTTGTTTCATTGCATAACTGATAATCAATCATTTAGAAGGATACATGTTATTAAAAGCATAGTTTATTTTTCTATTAATTGAATGCAAGTCTTTTTTCATTTTTAAAAAATGGTTATTTATTACTTCAAGTTACATCTTCATCAAAGTGCCCTCTTTCCACCCTTCCCAGTCACACCCTCCCACCCTCTACCCCTTCTACTTTCTATCCTACTCCTCTGGAGTGGGGTGTCAATACATAGCAGTCCCCTGCCCCAGCTCAGCAGTCATATGAGGGCTAAGAGCTTCCCTGTATACTAGGGGCCTACGTGGCAGCACTACTAGGGAAAAGTGTCTTACTAACAGGTAAAAAAGTCTATGTTTCTGTTCCTTTTGGTGCATTGGTTGTAGTATAGTTATCCTGTACTATATGACTAAACTCTGACTACAAGTAAATAGATGCTATGTGTATCTTTCTGAGCCTGAGTTAGCTCAATCAGGATGAGCTTTTCAAGTTCCATCCATTTGGCAGCAAATTGCATGATTTCGTTGTTTCTGATGTCTGAGTTTATTCCATTGTGTAGATGTATCACGTTTTTTTTTTTTTATGCATTCCTCAGTTGAGGGACATCTGGGTTGTTTCCAGTTTCTAGCTATTACAAATAAGGCTCCTATGACCATAGATGAGGAAACTTCCTTGTGATTCAGTGAGGAGTCATTTGGATGTATACCCAGAAGTGGTGTGGCGGGGTCCTGAGGCAGATCTATTCCAATTTTCTACGACATCACCAGACTGACCTCTATATAGGTTGCACAAATCTGCATTCCCACCAGCAATGGAGGAGAGTTCCTCTTTCTCCATACCCTTGCCAGCATGTGCTGTCATATGAGCTTTTGATTTTAGCCATTCTGACAGGTGTGAGATGAAATCTCAGAGTTGTCTTGAGTTGCATTTCTCTGATGATTAAGGATGCTGAGCATTTTTTAAGTGTCTCTCAGCCATCACTAGGAGTTTTTCCTTTGTGAATTCTCTGTTGAGCTCTGTTCCTCATTTTTCGATTGGATTATTTGCTTTCTTAGCATTTAATTTCTTGAGTTCTTTGTAAATTATGGATATTAGCCCTCTGTCAGATGTGGGGTTGGTGAAGTGATTTTCTCAATCTGTAGGCTACTGTTTTGTTTGAATGACAGTGTTGTTTGCCTTACAGAATCTTTTCAGTTTAATGAGGTCCCATTTATTTATTGTTGTTCTTAGATACTGAGCTGTTGGGTGTTCTGTTCCAGAAGTTGTCACCTGTGCCAATAAGTTCAAGGGTTTTCCCCACTTTCTCTTGTGGTAGATTTAGTGTGTCCAGACTTATGTTAATGTCTTTGATCCACTTGGACTTAAGTTTTGTACAGGTGATGAGTATGGGTCTAGTTTCATTCTTTTACATGTGGACATCCAGTTGGACCAGCACCATTTGTGGAAGATGCTGTCCTTTTTCCATTGTACGATTTTGGCTTCTTTGTCAAAAAGTAAGTGACCATAGGTGTGTGGGTTCATTGTCGGGTCTTTAATTCGAAACCAATGATCCACTGGTCTGTATCTATACCAGTATCATGCTGTTTTTGTGGAGAACACACAGTCGCCGGCTCTGTTTTCAGTCAGTCTTGGCTCCTAATTGCTTTGTTGTGACTGGGTTAGGTCTCTGACACTCAGCTACAGTGCACACTGTGTTGCCATGTTGGAAACTCCAGAAAAAAAAAATCTTACTTACCTTTGCTCTTGTAGTCTGGCTGTTTTTCCATGCTGGTTGTACAGGTCCGTGTGCAGGCTGGATGTCAGGCAGACAGGCAGGGCTGTTGATCTGTGGCTGGAGCCGTGGGCTGAATCTGCTCGTTGGCTAGATGTGCTGTAACCGATACTCCTCTCCAGACTGGTGACTGAGCTGGCTGATCTCAGGGGGTGTTCCCGGGAACTGCGTGGGGTGTTTCACGTGGTGACCAGTCTCAATGTTCGCTGTGGGAATTCAGACACTGTCTGTGTTTCACAGTCGCCTAGGTGACCTCACATTCAGTCCACAGTGACTAATCTCATTCACCTACTACTCAGATACAATGCTCTATGGTCAGCCCCATCTTGGATCCCACCATGCTGTTTTTATTACTATTGCTCTGTAGTACAACTTGAAATCTGGGATGATGATACTTTTTTTTTTGTACAAGATTGATTTAGCTCTTCTTGGATTTTTGTTATTCCATATGAAGTTGAGAATTGTTTTTTTCAGATCTATAAAGAATTGTGTTGGTATTTTGATAGGAATTGCATTGAATCTGTATATTGCTTTTGGTAAGATGGCCATTTTTTATGTTCATCCTACCTATCCATGAGCATGGGGGATCTTTCCATCTTCTGATGGCCTCTTCAATTTCTTTCCTCAAGGATATGCAGTTCTTATCCTACAGGTCTTTCACTTGCTTGGTTAGAGTTATCCTCAGTTATTTTATATTGTTTGTGGCTATTGTGAAGGGTGTTGTTTCCCTAATTTCTTTCTCAAGAGATTTATTTGTTGTATAAAGAAGGGCATCTGATTTTTTTGAATTAATTTTGTATCCAGCCTCCTTGCTGAAGGTGTTTATCAGCTCTAAGAGTTCTCTGGTGGAATTTTTGTGCTTACTTATGAATACTATCATATCGTCTGAAAGTACAGATAATTTGACTTGTTCATTTCCAATATTTATCCCCTTGATCTCCTTTAGCTCTCTTATTGCTCTAGCAAGAACTTCAAGTACTATGTTGAAGAGATATGGGAAAAGTGGAAATCCTTGCTTGTCCTTGAGTTTAGAGGAAATACTTCAAGTTTCTCTCCATTTAATTTGATGCTGGCTACTGGTTTGCTGTATATCACCTTTATTATTTCTAGGTATGGTCCATGTATGCCCATTCTTTTCAGCATCTAGCCCTGCATTCCTGGTTCCGAGGATGAAGCCTACTTGATCATGGTACATGATACTTTTGATGTGACTTTGCCAGTGTTTTATTAACTATTTTTGCATCTATGTTCATGAGGGAGATTGGTCTGAAGTTCTCCTTCTTTGTTGGGTCTTTGTGTGATTTAGGAATCTGGGTGACTGTGGACTAATAGAATGAGTTTGGCAGTGTTCCTTCTGATTCTATTTTGTTGAAGAGTTTGAAGAGTATTGGCATTAGCTCTTCTTTGAAGGTCTGGTAGAATTCTGTGCTGACACCACTGGGCTTTTTTTGGTTGGGAGATTTTTAATGACTGTTTCTATTTCCTTAGGGGTTATAGGGCTGTTTAATCTGTTAACCTGATCTTGTATTAGCTTCGGAAGGTATAATCTATCAAGAAAATTGTCCATTTCACTTAGGTTTTCAAATTTTGTGGAGTATAGATTTTTAAAATAGGACCTAAAGATTCTCTGGATTTCCTCAATATCTGTTGTTATTTCTCCTTTTTCATTTCTGATTTTGTTGATTTGGGTTTTTTCCCTCTCTGATTTAGTTAATTTGGCTAAGGGTTTGTCTATTTTGTTGATTTTCTGAAAGAACCAACTCTTACTTTCATTGATTCTTTGTATCATTTTTCTTGTTTCTAAGGTGTTGATTTCAGCCCTAAGCTTGATGATTTCCTACCTTCTGCTCCTCTTGGGAGTGTTTGCTTCCCCCCTCCCCCAATTCATCCAGTTCAGCTGTTAATTTGATAATATGAAATGTCACAATTTTCTTTTTGAAGGTGCTTAGGGCTATAAACTTTCCTCTTAGAACAGCTTTCATTGTGCCCCATAGGTTTGGGTATGTTGTGTCTTCATTTTTGTTGGATTTTAAGAAGTCTTTGATTTCCTTCTTTATTTCTTCCCTGACCCAGTGGTCATCCAGTAACGAGTTGTTCAATTTTCATGTTTGTGTGTAGGCTTTCTGTTGTTTCTGTTGTTGTTGAAATCCAATTTTATTTTATGGTGGTCTGATAAGATACAAGGGGTTATTTCAATTTTCCTTTTGTCTCTTGAGGCTTTCTTTGTGTCCGACTACATGCTCGATTTTGGAGAAGATTCCGTGTGGTACTCAGAAGAAGGTGCATTCTTTTGTGTTTGAGTGAAATTTTCTGCAGATATCTGTTAGGTCCATTTGGTTCATAATCTCTGTTAGACTCATTATTTGTCTCATTTGTTTTTGTCTTGATGACCTATCCATTGTTTTGAGTGGGGTGTTGAAGTCTCCCACTACTAACATGAGGGGAGAGATGTGTGATTTAAGCTTTAGAAGTGTTTCTTTTACAAATGTAGGTGCCTTTGTATTTGGGGCATAGATATTCAATATTGGGATGTCCTCTTGATGAATATTTCTTTTAATGAGTATGTAATGCCCTTCTCTATTTTTTTTTTATTAACTTCAGTTGAAAGTCTATTTTGTTTGATATTAAGATGACTACTCCAGCTTGTTTCCTGGGTCCATTTGCCTGGAAAAACCTTTTCCCAGCCCTTTTCTCTGAGGTAGCATCTATCTTTTTACTTATATGTGTTTCTTGTATGCAGCAAAATGATGGGTCTTGTTTACGGATCCAATCTGTAAGCCTGTGTCTTTTTATTGAGGAGTAGAGTCCATTGATATTGATGGATATTAATGACCAAAGGTTATTATTTCCTATTATTTTGGTGTAGGTGGTGGTTGTGTGTTACTTTTGGTTGAGCTGCAGTTGAGTTTTTTGTTTCCTCTGTTCTCTTGGGTGTAGTTATCTTCTCTCAGTTGGAATTTTCCTTCTAGGTTCTTCTGTAGGGCTGGATTTGTGGGTAGATACTGTTTAACTTTGATTTTGTCATGGAATATCTTGTTTTCTCCATTTATATTGATAGAGAGTTTTGCTGGGTATAGTAGTCTGGCTGAACACCTATGTTCTCTCAGGGCTTGTAGGACATCTGCCGAGGCCCTTCTGGTTTTAAAGTTTCTGAGTAGAAGTCAGGTGTAAATCTGATGGGTCTGCCATTATATGTTATTTGACCATTTTCTCTTAAAACTTTTTCAAACATTTATTTATTTATTTGTTTGTTTGTTTGTTTGTTTGTTTGTTTATTATGTATTTAGTATTTGCTCTACATATATGCCCAGGCACCAGATCTCAATGTAGATGGTTGTGAGTCACCATGTGGTTGCTGGGAATTAAACTCAGGAACTTTGGAAGAACAGCCAGTGCTCTTAACCTCTGAGCCATCTCTCCAGCCCGCTCATAAAACTTTTTTTTTTTTTTGGTTTTTTTTCGAGACAGGGTTTCTCTGAATATCTCTGGCTGTCCTGGACTCGCTTTGTAGACCAGGCTGGCCTCGAACTCACAAAGATCCGCCTGCCTCTGCCTCCCAAGTGCTGGGATTAAAGGCGTGCGCCACCACCGCCCGGCTCATAAAACTTTTAATATTCTTTCTTTGTTCTGTACATTTGGAGTTTCAATTATTATATGGCAAGAGGAGTTTCTTTTCTGATCTAATCTGTTTGGTGTTCTGTGTGCCTCTTGGAATTTTATTGGCATCTCTTTTTAGGTTTGGGACATTTTCTTCTATGATTTTGTTGAATATGTTTCCTGGACCTTGGAGTGGGGGGGTCTTCTCTTTCCTCTATGCCTATAATTTTTAGGTTCTGTCTTTTCATTGAGTCTTTGACTTCTTGGATGTTATGCATGAGAACATTTTAGATTTCTCATATTCTTTGGTTGTTGTACTGATTTCTTCCATCGAATCTTCCATGCCTGAGATTCTGTCTTCTGTCTCTTGTATCCAATTTTTGATACTCATGTCTGTAGTTCCTGTTCTCTTCCCTTGATTCTCCACTTCCACTCTTATCTCTCTGTGTGTTTTCTTTATTGCTTCTACTTTCAATTTTACATCTTGAAACATTTTATTCATTTTTTATGTTTCTTGCTCCAATTTGCTTGTTGCCTTGTGTCTTTCCAGTTCAAGTTGAGCCACATTGGCTTGGAGATCTCTAATGGTATTCTCTGTTGCTTTAGGTTGTAAAATCTTTGAATTCCTTCAGAGATTTAAATTCTTCCCCAAAGGACTCTATCATTTTCCAGAATATAGATTTATCATCATTTTCATGTGTTTCAGCTGTGGTGGAGTGGTCAGAGCTTGCTGTACTACCATAGCTGAATTTTGTTGGAGCCATATTTCCCTGACTTTTGTTGGATCTGTTCTTTCACTGACCTTTAGCCATTTGGTTGTTCTTAGCTATTTGTTCCTGGTGCCTTCAGGGCTTGGTACCAAAAAGTGTGCTTTGGCGTAGAAGTTGTACAGCTCTCCACAGGCTGGATGAGGCTTTGCACGGAGTTTTGTTCTCAGTGAGTCTCCCAGAGCTCAACCATTCCTGTTGTATCCCAATTGGGGACTCAGGTCAGGGGTTGTGGTGGTATGTGTTCCTGTAGGCTCCTAGGATCCAACTGGTCTTCCTATAGATGAGGGTGTAGGTTGGCAGGGCACAGACTGTTGGCTGGGGCTGTAGCTCCCCTACAGCTTATTGTTGGATGGCTTTTTATAGAAAAACTAAGTGTAGAAGTCAAGGAGAGGGAAATATTACATTCCAAGTGCATTTGGATAACTAAACAAAAATTATCAGCTAACCTTTAAACTGATTGGTCCTAAGTAAGGTTGTGGTTAGCAGTTTCCACAGTAGTAAGATAACAGAGTATGAGTATCTTACAATCATATTAAGGAATTTTGAACAGTATGTCAATCTGACCTTTCAGGATAATTTTCAGTGTCACGATACAAAAATTATATCTGTGAGGCAAAACCAGAGAACTTGAACTTAATTTGATCTTATGATAAAAATGGAGACTATATACAAAATGACTGCAGTTATGCTAAATGAGCAGGCCTCAACAATATTAAGTATTGACTTGAAAATTATGAATGTAGGCTATTAGTTTCTTATAAGTGAGACAGGAATTATTTTGTAGTGTATGGAGACATGGATGAAATATTGGTATGTTCATATGTATGAATCATAAGAAAGGGATTGATGATTCCCTCATGACACTGAAAAGATTGGTAGGCATTGGCAATGATTAATTTTAGAGGACAGAGTGTCCCCTTGACATATCTGCCTTTGAACAAGAGACCAGAAACAAGACACTGGAAGGTAACCAGTATGATGAGCCAGTGGGTACTGATAGGCTGTTTGAAGGGTGAGAAGATGGGGAGGAGAATCAATAAAATGCAAGTTTTAGCAAAAATACTCTAAGAAGTCTGATTGATTTTATGCAAAGTAAAGAAAACAAAGCTAATGTTAAGACACATACAGATTACCTGGTCTTAGACATCACAGTATCTAAGATATTTAATATCATTATATTCGTTTTGTTCCAATTCCTACAATCTCTGCACAAAGTAGTTCCAATTTCTATTCTCACACTGTTGTGAACTATAAGTTATATTTATTTATGACAAAACACAGGATGAGATTTGAAGCCTTAGTGTATTATGAATTCCCAGTTTTCACAAGCTAATATAGGAAATGAGAATAAAAACTATTTTATTTTATAAAAGAATTGTATTTCCATGTTCTGGTAGCATACAAATAAAGATTCAGTTACTAGGTTTTTTTTTAAAGACATGAGAACTGTCTTTAAAAAAAGACTTTCTCAACCATGGAACAAATAGATATTGTAATTTAAGTTTTCCTGGGCCTATTTGTACTCTGAGCTTCACTCTGACAGGAAAAAGACCACTGAGATCCCCCCAAGGCCAAGTGCTGGAAACACTTTGTGAACTCACTGCCCATACCCACTTTGGGGGGGGGGGCTCCCCGTCTACTGCTTCTGTTTGCAGCATCTAGAACTCAGTCTGGAGTAGTAAAGCAGTTCTGATTTATTGCATGTGGCCCATGCAGGTGGGCTGCACTGACCCAAAAACTTTTGACTGAATGGAACAGTTTGACCCTGAAACCCCCTGGAGAAGAGTGTGGAAGGACCACAGCTACAATCCTGATACCCTTGCTACAGGGAAACTGCAAGAAGCCATATTGGTGCAGGAAAGCTACACTGGAGCACAGTGATTCTGGCTGGGAAAAGGCAACTGAGCATCCGTGAATCCAAACACTGGACAGGGTGTGAATTCCATATCAGATCTCCCTGACTTGCCCCTCAGCTGAACCCCCAGGCTACAACCCAGAGAACTCTGACTCAGGAGCAGTGAAACAACCCTGAAACATTGCTCATTGCCTGGGCAATGTGGGCTGTACAAGACCACAGTGCTTCTGGCTGTGTGGATGGAAGACTGTATGCACCTAGTGGGGACAGAGCACAGTGCTGCAACCTTTTGGTAATTTTCAAGGAATGGAAACATCTCCAATATTATAACAATAGATGGACAACAAAACATGGCCCAGGAATGTGAGAAAGGAGAATAAAGAGAAGGGTGAATGGGTTAGGGTTTGCTATTTGGAAAAGGACAATATTCTTCAACAAAAAATGTTGATGACATGACACTGTGGATGTGATCAATGACACTGATGGAAACACTTATGCTAAATGTAATTTGAAACATTTTCTAATACAGAAGTGAGTGGTACATCCATTTTTAGCCCTTTTTATTATAGTTTTAAATGTTATAGTGAAAAACTAGAAGTCTTATTATGATCTAAATGATCTCCATGAGACTCACAGAAATGAAGGACTAGTTCTACAGGAATTAATGTCTCATATTTCAATTCTGTAATTCATACGAGAAAACAAATCATTTTTCTTTTTTTTTCCATTGGTATTCTTTCAAGGCTAAAAGTGTTCTACCTAAATGTCAATTGCTTTAAACATGATTTAATTTACATGATAGCACTATTCTATGTAAATTACCTCAAGCTGTTTGGGAACTGTGAACCTTAATTACCCCTTTATACATATATAACTAATGCATATTTTGTCTATTTTTGAGGAATATATGATTCCTATGATCTGATTTTCTTCTCTTCATGTATATGTTTAGGGAGAATGAAAAAGAATAGGGTGATGGAGAGAGGTAAAAGAGGATGAAGAAGGTTTATTTTAGCCCCAAAACTGTAAGACTAGGGGATTCTTGGAGGTTTTTGGTTTTGCATGAACTTGCCACAACATTTCAAAATTCTTTGGCAAAACATCTTATCAGGATGGGTGTCAGGGTATAAGATGTGGAAGATGTTAAATTCCAGAAAATGGGTCAAGAAGTGGTCAAATCCAAGTTTTATAGAAAATAGGAATGAACTTATTATGAGTTTTAACTAAATGGCTTTTAAACTTAAAATAGAGTCAGCCTGGTCTATCAGTTTCAGCTAAGGTCTCTCTTGCAAGGTGGTCATATATGTTGTCAGAACTGAATAAAATCTCTTCCTACCAGACAGTCAAGGACCTCCTCTCACCAACACCTTAGTTTTAACTTTTCCCATTCTCTACCATAGGATTCCAGAGGAACTCTTAATTCTTTGGAGTCCATTGTTTCAATAGTTCAATAACAAAGGGAGCAGCAGTTCTCAGTGTGCGTATCGAATGTGTGTGGGTGTACATATGCTGCTATGTTCATGAGTATGCAGAGGCCAGTGGTTGTCAGGTATCCCAGGTACTAATGGAGGCAAACTCTGAACTTTGGTCCTAACCTTGCACAGCAACTGCTTTATTCACTGAGCCACCTCCCCAGCATTTTTCTTGATAAAAATGTCTCCTTTCATTAGGTAGTGTGGTATACATCACATATTCACACAATAATAAGAATTTTTAAGGTTTTTGCAAAGTGTGGTGGCGTATGCCTTTAATTCCAACACTCAGGAGACAGAGGCTGCCAGAAAACTTTGAGTTCAAAGTGAGTTCACTCTACACAGCAAATTGTAGGCTAGCCAAGTGAGATCCTGCCTCAAAAAAAAAAAAAAAGGTTTTGAAAATATACACACACGAGTGACCATATTCCAATTGAATCAGATCTCTCAGAGTTGGAGTTTCAGGCAGTCTTGTGCTGCCAGACATGGGTGCTGGGAACCAATTCAAGTTTTCTCCAAGAACAATAGACAATCTTGACCGTTTTCCAGCCCCAAAATAACTTTTTAGATATATGTGTGTGTAAAGGGCAGCAAATATGCCTGTGCACAACAATTGTCCCTGGTGCCTGCCAAGATCAAAAGAGAGAATAGGGTCCCCTGGAACTGGAGTTATAGTCAATTGTGACCAGCCATGCTAGGATACCAACTTGGGTTCTGTGCAAAACAAGTGCTCTTAGCTGCTGAGCCATGTCTCCACCCCCTTGTCCCTGTTCCTTAAAGTGTTTGAATTTAGCCACCAGCCCTGAATTATTTCATGCAGGAATTCTCATCTCCTCCTCTTCCTGTAGCCTAGATGAAAGCAGCGCAGACCATCCAACACTTGAGAACTCAGAGCACTTTGGGAATAGGGAAAGGCAGCCCAGGGGTGCAGGTGAATGACCGAGAATAGAGTTCTTGTAGATACTGGGGATACAAGGCCTTGGGGAGTTGTGATGCCCTTGAGCCTGTTCATAAGACAATGTTAGGGAGAGAAAAGAGGGACAAATTTCCAGTGATAAAAGGGCCCTTCTAGGGAATACAGACAAAACACACACAGAATCTGAATGATGTAGGGAAGGAACAAAGGCCTGAAAGGGAATGATACCCTGCACAGTGCATCCTGACTCCACTGGCTTAGCAACAGCTGCATCTTCTCCTAGTCAGGGATTCCATGATGTATTAGCTATCTATTTATACCATCTATTTAAAATAAGTAGTACAAATGTTGGTGTGGTTTCATATTATCTAGCCCCTGACTACACATCCAACCAGACTGAGACATTCTCATATTAGAAAGAGTGGAGAAACTATACTTTATTGATCAAGAAAGAAAGAAACAGACAAACAAATTAGTTTTAAAATCAGAATGACATAAGTGTTTATTTTTCAGCCTTTCTTTATTTGGATATAACTTTTCTTTCCCATTTCATAAAAGTTAGATGTCAATAAGAATCACCAACTTTTGTGACCTGGAAATGATTTTGTCTAGTGCTAGATATATTACCTGGCATTTGTTGTATGATCAGTGAGTAGAGAAATGAATCCAAATGAAGATGGAACATTAATACATGCCAGAAGACTTAGTCATGCTGTATTAAATCTCTAGTTAGGGTGAACTTGCTTTGGGAATAGTAAATCACTTCTGTAATCCTAGCACTTGGGAGGTAAACAAAGGAAAATCAAGAGTTCAAGGTCATCATCAGTTATATTACAAATTCAAAAATAGACTGTGCTGTCTCAACCCCAAAACAAAATACAACAACAACAAAATAAAACCGGGTCCGGAGAGATGACTCAGCCTTTAAAAACACTGGCTGTTCTTGAAAAATACACCTTCAATTCCAGCACCCACATGGTGATTCACACCCATGAATAAATGCAGTTATTGGGGATCGAATGCCTTCCTCTGGCTTCCATGTTAACTAGGCATGCTGCTCACATACACACACGGGTCAAAACACTCATAGACATAAGATAAATTTAAATCTTTAAATGGACCATCTTTCTTGTTGTCTGAAGAAAACAGTTAGTGGTTACAGATATTACATAACTGGGAGTTCAAGGCAAATAGGAAAAGAAAGGCCTTCTTTTCTCTTAACAAAGACCCAAGAATTTATTCCCAGTCTTGAACTGCATGGACTTCATAGCATACTTTGGGTTTTGGCATTTCAAACCACTCCATTCTCCTGTTTCTCACTGAGCACTTGAACATCTGTTAATGTAATGCAAGCAGACCAGGACTTAAGAGACAGTCTTTGGTTTACACCTGGCTCTGCACTCAGAGAGCTAGCAGGCTTTGTGAAACTTCATGTGTATGTACACAGAAAGCTTCTTGTTTCAGGAATCATTTCTCACAAGTATTTCTAGAATCACCAATGGGCTTCTTGTGTGTCTGTGTTCATGTCCACTAAGGGCAGTTTGGTATGCAAAAGGCAAATCGCAGAGCTTGGACTTAAAGAGCTTCACACCTAAGTACAGTCTAATGTGTGTTTAGAGAGTAGAGGAGGCATTGGGTTTCTACAGAGGTCAGAAAATAAAAGGCATATTGGCCAATTATAATGAAGTTAAGCCTGTTTCTGAGTTTCCCATCCTATGGAAATTGGTTTTTCCTTTTATTTTCTGACTGAGAGAAAGTATGATTCTTTTGGCAGGAGCAATGCTGCATCTCCTGAGAAAGGCTCATGAGTGTTCTGTGAGAAACCTCCTCAAGGCAAGACCCTAGGAGCTTCTCTCCCACCTGGCAAGGACCAATGGGAGTAACATCCAGAACAACTGCATCAGTCCTGGGGAGTTGGGGCTATGGTCCCTGCTTACTTAAATGCTAAGTAAAGGCATGATTCACCAAGACCTTTGAAAAAGATTCCTTAGGTGATGGTCTCAAAAAATGATAGGAATACATGAGGAGGAACGAAAGGGCTCATGAATGTCAGCTGTTTTTTTTCCTGAGGACCTATGCATGCCAATGCATTGCATTGGAGTATGGGAAAGTTCATAACCTACTAAGAGAAGATAGGGCCCAAAGAAATAGGGCCTAAAAGGTCAATAGCAAAGTGTTCATTCTTAGAACAAATTAGTTCATTCTCAGGATAAGTAAGTAAGTAAAATTTGCAATGCTCTTAAAAGAAATATTAGTTGTATAGATTCATCTTTGCCTTAGCAAGGGCTTACATAGAAGGGAGAAGTGGTATGGGTTGACAGAAAAATGTTAATTGTTAATTTCTGTTTTTTATCAAAAATTGTATAGAGCAGGACTCACTATAAAATGAGACAGATAAAAAGAACATATAGACAACTTAAATCATACTGTGAGCATATTGAATTAGACTGTGATAAGATGCAAAGGTTATAATGCTGATGGAAGTTTATGCTTGGATTCTAATTGTCTTTTACTTTGAAGCTGCATGTCTGCTGCCAGCCTGCACACAATCAAACTGGATGTGCATGGCTAGATATAATCATTTGACTTGCAATACAATATTAAATCATTTGGCTTGCCTTATTCAGGTGTGCTTATATGACATAATCACTTGGATTGTAAAATTGTCCTGCTTAGATATGGGTAAAGGTTAATCACTGACCACAAGAAAACAAGGGAAACTTAAAACTAATGCTAATAAGTACTTATTGAGATTCTTTTATAATGATTAAAGGAAATCTGAGATTGCATATGTCTGAATGTTCTAAAATAATGTATAAAGATGGCTCACACTATTCAGTGGTCAGAGTCTCCTTTTCTGTTAACCCCACACTTCCATTTTGAGTCATTGAACTTGCCAGATTCTATATAGATCATTTGTGGTCAACTGCAGCAACCTTAGTCTAAAAGGACTGGACTGGGCAGCTGAAATAGCTTAGCAGCCACCAAGCTTAATGACCTGCGTTTGATCTCTAGACCCATGAGTTATAAGTAAAGAACTGACTTCCTCAAGTTGTGTTCTGATCTTCCATATGCATAGAGGCATATGCCTCACTCCCACAAATACACAACATCAAATAAACACTGATGGGGTGGTGTTAAGCATTCTAAGTTGTAATTAATTAGTCCTGCTTGCTGTCTGTTACTTATATTGTCTCTGATTGGTTAAATAAAATGCTGAGGCCTGAGATTGGGCAAAGACAGAGAAAGGTGGAACTTCCTAAGATTAGTACAGGAACCGTGCATTTTACACAGAGGATTAATTCATTCCAGCCAGGAGCAGGAAAAAGGAGATCACACACCATGGGTTAGAAAAAAGAACATCAGTCCACATGGCCAGGAACATCCGCATAGCGTGGAGAATGGCAGTCCAAGGGGATGTATGTACATATGCAGTCATATTTGGGTAATAGAATTATGAGCTAGCTTAGATGGGCTAGGATTGTTCAACTCAGGCCAAGGCTTGTTAAAGTCCACGTGGTATCTGTGGGATCATTTATAATGGCAGGTTAAAGATTATTAGCTACCGAACCAATTAAATATAACCTAAATACTGGTAAGATACCTTAATTAGCCATTTTTTTCTACAAATAGCACCCAATGTAATTTAATTATTTTTGTTCTACAAAACACAATGAAACTTAAAAGGACAGATTTTTTTTTTATCCTGGCCAGATTGAGTAGCTAGATATTAGAAGAGTGCACTTTTAATGGTTAAGATCACTGGGATTGTTAGGTAAAAATACAGATACTTAGGTTGAGGTTAGGTCAGAGATAGGGTACTTTCCTTGCAATGTTGAGTTCCTAGGTTTGATCTTCAGCATCATAAAGAGGAAGCTTTAACCCTAGATGGTGCAAACAAAAGCATCTGACATGCCATCTGCAGGCAGCATGAAAGTAAGTGATTGCTTTTTGAGGGCCAAAGAACACAGTAAATAAAATCTCAACACATAGCTCAGGCTAGCCTTGTATATACATCACATAGCTCAGGCTAGCCTTGTATATACATGGACAGTTCTCCTGCCTTTCAAGTGCTGGGATTAAACCTATGTGTCTCTATATCAATCTCTAAATGGGAAATTCTGAGTGCACTTTGAGACAGATTGCATTACTGAGGAAGAGGCTAATGCTGCTTAGGGTCTTTGCAAGCAACAGTTTCTAATTGTATTCCTTATGTTTGTTTTGTTTTTGGTCTTTGATATTGGTGGTGGTGGTTGAAAAAATGTATCTCTATGCTGCTAAAGCTGGCTTTGAACTCATCATCATCCTGTGATTGCATCCTATTTATTAATTTACAGGTATTAATAAATATAATTGACAAATAAGTTTCAATTTCAGGTGGCACCCAAAATCGATAAGGCATTATGGGTAACAGTTTTCAAAACTGTAGAGGAAACTGCATGTTTTGAAACTATGACACTGGTTGTTGACAAAATGGCAATGTTTGCAACCGAGTTCTATTCTGTTTTTCAATCAGACCAGATTTTTTAATGTTGTCTGCTTTTTTTTCTCATTTATTTGTTTATCATAAAGAAGAAGCTTGGATGTACAGGAGAGCGAAGATGGCGGCGACCTACACTGACGCATTCTGAACGCGGGGAAAAAAGAGCCATAAAAAACACAGAGTTACTGGGCACTGTGCAAAAACCGGAGGGGCTAGACCCCCCCCCCCCCCGGGAACGCTCACAGCTCCCAAGGGACTGTTAAAAGTCCCAGGGCAAGGCTCTCCCCATCTCTCACAGACACGGAGGCCACTAAACCGGGGACTCGGGAACTCCCATTTGGAGAGGCGCCTGGTAAGATCGATCCCAACTTACAGCAGACAGAATCAGGGTCCACTTGGCCATAGATCGCTGGCCTATTGGGCTCCCCACACATCAGGCTGAACTTATACCCACTTAGAAAAGGTTGCGAGATAGTGGAAGCCTTAGCAAGGAACAAACAGGGGGCTCAGCGGGTGGTCCGCAGCAGCCGCTTGTAAAGCGGAGGGGCGGGAGGTTCCGAGAGAGCTCAGGAAGCAGGGAACACAAAAGCAGGCGGGAGCTGCCAAATCTCCCACACTCAGGATAGCGCAGCTGGGGAGAGAGCACTGCTGGCAGGGCCAAATTCCCGCCAGTCCACGGCAGGTCATCTAGGGAGAGAGACAGGCGTGGGTGGGACCAGGGGTCCGTGCACCCATGGCGGAGCTGCTGGGATGAGAGGTGCACTCAGGCAGCCGGAGGATTTGGGGCTTGGGGTACCCACGGGACCGTGGCGGCACAGACAAGAAGGGAATTAGACACAGGGTCCAGCCCTGTGGCGAGAAGACTAGAGAGAAACCAGAAATCGGGACCATAGCTGTATCCTGGAAAATCCAGACATATCAGGTGTGGAGCCAGACCCTGTCAGCCTCCGGGACAACAAACAAAGCCCACAGAATTTGTGCCTGGGCAAACAGGCCCATATCATCAGAACCATTACAGGCTGATAACTCAGAGTGCAACATAGAGAAGTCTGAATTGGGAGCAGTGAAACAATCCTGGTTCATTACTCACAACCTGGGAATATGCTGCACCAGATCACAGTGCCTCTGGCCATTAAAATCACAGTGACCTTGAAATCCCCCTGTAAGCAACGACAGATAGCCAAGTAACTCGTCCCCTGCACCAAATCATCCACTGTGGTTCCAAACACAGAAAACAGACAGCTAAATGCATCCAATGGTGAAAGGTCAAAAAAAAAAAAATAGAAATCAAGGAATTATGACTGCAACAAAGCAGAACCACCCTAGCTCATCCAATTCGGATGACCACACACCAACAGAAACACATGAAAACATTGACAACTCTGCAGTATGGAAAGTGATAGAGTCCCTGCAAGAAGAACTTAAATCTATGAAGGAATTCAAGGAAACCACAATTCTACAAATCAAAACAAGGAACAACACCATTAAAGAGCTCCAAGACAAGGTGACAGAGCTTGAACAGGAAAAGGAAAAGGCCATGAAAGATTTTCATACAAAAACAAGCAAGCTGGAGAAGGAAATGTACAAAACGAACAAAACCATACAAGACATGAAAATAGAAATAGAAACAATAAAGAAAACACAGTCAGAGTTAAAAGAGGAAGTGGAGAACCAAGGGAAGAGAACAGGAACTACGGATGTGAGTATCAACAATAGGATGCAAGAGATGGAAGACAGGATCTCAGGCATGGAAGATTCAGTGGAAGAAATCAGTACATCATCCAAAGAAAATGAGAAGGCTAAAAAATCTCTCACCCACAACATCCAAGAAATCAAGGACTCATTGAAAAGACGGAACCTAAGAATTATAGGTATAGAGGAAAGAGAAGACTCCCGACTCCAAGGTCCAGGAAATATCTTCAACAAAATCATAGAGGAAAACTTCCCAAACCTGAAAAAAGAGATGCCAATAAAAATCCAAGAGGCATACAGAACACCAAACAGATTAGACCAGAAAAGAAACTCCTCTCGCCACATAATAATTGAAACCCCAAATGTACAGAACAAAGAAAGAATATTAAAAGCTGTAAGAGAAAAAGGTCAAGTCACATACAATGGCAGACCCATCAGAATTACACCTGACTTCTCCCCAGAAACGATAAAAGCTAGAAGGGCCTGGTCAGATATACTACAAGTCCTAAGAGATCATAGATGCCCAGCCAGTCTACTTTACCCAGCAAAACTCTCTATCAACATAGATGGAGAAAACAAGATATTCCATGACAAAATTAAATTTAAACAATATCTACCCACAAACCCAGCCCTACAGAAAATCCTAGAAGGAAAATCCCAACCCAGAGAAGAAAACTCCACCCAAGAAAACAAAGGGAATAGAAAACCCATTAGCAACTAAATCAAAAGAGGAACAAAACCACCGCCTATACCAAACTAATGGGAAATAGCAACCCCAGGTCACTAATATCCATCAACATCAATGGACTCAACTCCCCAATAAAAAGACATAGGTTTACAGAGTGGATCCACAAGCAAGACCCTTCCATATGCTGTATACAAGAGACACATCTAACTACAAAAGATAGACACTGCCTCAGAGTAAAGGGCTGGGAAAAGGTTTTCCAAGCAAATGGACCCAGGAAGCAAGCTGGAGTAGCCATCCTAATATCAAACAAAACAGACTTCCAACTGAAGTTAATGAAGAAAGACAAAGAAGGGCACTATATACTCATTAAAGGGAATATTCATCAAGAGGAAATTTCAATACTGAACATCTATGCCCCAAATACAAAGGCACCTACTTTCGTAAAAGAAACACTTCTAAAACTTAAAGCGCACGTCGATCACAACACATTAGTAGTGGGAGACTTCAACACCCCACTCACAACAAAGGACAGATCATCAAGACAGAAGACAAACAGAGAAATATTGAGTCTAACAGAGATCATGAAACAAATGGACCTAACAGATATCTACAGAACGTTTCACCCAAACACAAAGGAATACACCTTTTTCTCAGCACCCCACGGAACCTTCTCCAAAATCGACCACATAATTGGTCACAAAGATAGTCTCAGTAGATACAAGAAAATTGAAATAACACCTTGTATCTTATCAGACCACCACGGAATAAAGCTGGTCTTCAACAGTAAAAGAATCAACAGAAAGCCTACACACACATGGAAATTGAACAGCTCCTTACTGGATGACCACTGGGTCAGGGAAGAAATAAGGAAGGAAATCAAAGACTTCTTAAAATCAAACGACAATGAAGACACAACATACCCAAACCTATGGGATACATTGAAAGCTGTGCTACGAGGAAAGTTCATAGCACTAAGTGCTTTCAAAAAGAAAATTGTGACAGCTCATATTAGTGAACTAACAGCTAAGCTGGGTGAATTGGAAAAAAAAGAAGCAAACACTCCCAAGAAGAGCAGAAGACAGGAAATCATCAAACTTAGAGCTGAAATCAACAACTTAGAATCAAAAAGAACTATACAAAGAATCAATGAAACCAAGAGTTGGTTCTTTGAGAAAATCAACAAAATAGACAGATCCCTAGCCAAATTAACTAAAAGGCAAAGGGAAAGAACACAAATCAACAAAATCAGAAATGAAAAGGGAGAAATAACAACAGACATTGAGGAGATCCAGAAAATATTCGGACATTACTTTAAAAATCTATATTCCACTAAATTTGAAAACCTAAGCGAAATGGACAATTTCCTCGATAAATTCCACCTAGCAAAACTAAATCAAAATCAGATTAACAGCTTAAACAGCCCAATAACACCTAAGGAAATAGAAACAGTCATTAATAATCTCCCAACCAAAAAAAGCCCAGGGCCAGATGGCTTTAGCACGGAATTCTACCGGACCTTCAAAGAGGAACTAACACCATTACTTTTCAAACTCTTCCACCACATAGAAACAGAAAGGTCACTGCCAAACTCATTCTATGAGGCCACTGTCATTCTGATTCCTAAACCACACAAAGACCCAACAAAGAAAGAGAACTTCAGACCAATCTCCCTCACGAATATAGATGCAAAAATACTTAATAAAATACTAGCAAACCGAATTCAAGAACACATCAAAAGTATCATACACCATGATCAAGTAGGCTTCACCCCTGGAATGCAGGGATGGTTCAATATACGAAAGTCTATCACTGTAATTCACCACATAAACAAGATGAAAGAAAAAAACCACATGATAATCTCGCCAGATGCAGAAAAAGCATTTGACAAAATCCAACACCCCTTTATGCTAAAAGTTCTGGAGAGAACGGGCATACAAGGACCATACCTAGAAATAATAAAGGCAATATACAGCAAGCCAGTAGCCAACATCAAATTCAATGGAGAGAAGCTTGAAGCATTTCCTCTAAACTCAGGGACAAGACAAGGATGTCCACTTTCACCATATCTCTTCAATATAGTACTTGAAGTCCTTGCTATAGCAATAAGACAACTAAAGGAGATCAAAGGGATAAAAATTGGAAATGAAGAAGTCAAATTATCCCTATTCGCAGATGATATGTTAGTATACATAAGCGACCCCAGAAACTCCACCAAAGAACTCTTACAGCTGATAAACAACTTCAGCAAGGTGGCTGGATACAAAATTAACTCAAAAAAATCAGAAGCCCTTCTTTATACAACAAAAAAAATATTCCGAGAAAGAAATAAGGGAAACAACTCCCTTCACAATAGCCACAAACAACATAAAATACCTGGGGGTAACTCTAACCAAGCATGTAAAGGACCTATATAACAAGAACTTCAAGCCCCTGAAGAAAGAAATGGAAGAGGCCTTTAGAATATGGAAAGATCTCCCATGCTCATGGATAGGTAGGATCAACATAATAAAAATGGCTATCCTACCAAAAGCAATATATAGATTTAATGCAATTCCTATCATAATACCAACACAATTCTTTATAGACCTGGACAAAGCTATTCTCAACTTCACATGGAACAACAAAAAGCCCAGAATAGCTAAATCAATCCTGTACAATGAAAAAACATCTGGAGGTATCACCATCCCAGATTTCAAGCTGTACTACAGAGCAACAGTAATAAAAACAGCATGGTACTGGTATAGAAACAGATCAGTGGATCAATGGAATCGAATTGAAGACCCAAACATGGATCCACACACCTATGGCCAACTAATCTTTGACAAAGAAGCCAAAAACGCACAATGGAAGAAGGACAGCATCTTCAACAAATGGTGCTGGTCCAACTGGATGTCCACTTGCAAAAGAATGAAATTAGACCCATACCTATCACCTTGTACAAAACTTAATTCCAAGTGGATCAAAGACCTTAACATAAGGCCGGCCACACTAAAGATACTAGAAGAAAAAGTAGGAGAAACCCTCGAACTCATTGGCACAGGTGACAACTTCCTGAACAGAACACCAACAACTCAGGACCTGAGATCAACAATCAATAAATGGGACCTCATGAAACTGAAAAGCTTCTGTAAGGCAAAGGACACTATCATTCGAACAAAACGGCAACCAACAGACTGGGAGAAAATCTTCACCAACGCCACATCTGATAGAGGGCTATTATCTAAAATCTACAAAGAACTCAAGAAACTAAATGCCAAGAAACCAAATAATCCAATCAAAAAATGGGAAATGGAGCTAAATAGAGAATTCACAAAGGAGGAATCCCTAAGGGCAGAGAGACACGTGAAGAAATGTTCAAAATCCTTAATCATAAGAGAAATGCAACTCAAGACGACCCTGAGATTCCACCTAACACCTGTTAGAATGGCTAAGATAAAGAGCTCAAATGATAGCGCATGCTGGCGAGGGTGTGGAGAAAGGGCAACCCTACTCCATTGCTGGTGGGAGTGCAGGCTTTTGCAACCACTATGGAGGTCTGTCTGGCGATATCTTAGAAATCTAGGAATAACCTTGCCTCAGGACCCAGCCATACCACTTCTGGGTATACACCCAAAGAACATCTCACAGAGACATAGGGAAGTCTCCTCATCTATGTTCATAGCAGCCTTATTTGTAATAGCTAGAAATTGGAAACAACCCAGATGTCCCTCAACTGAAGAATGGATTAAAAAATTGTGGTACATCTATACAATGAAATTTTACTCAGCTATCAGAAACAATGAAATCATGCAATTTGCAACCAAATGGATGGATCTAGAGGAGCTTATCCTGAGTGAGCTAACCCAGTCTCAGAAGGATGCACATGGCATCTATTCACTTATAGTAGGATTTTAACTATATCGTACAGGATATAGTTAAAATCCAACACACCAAAAGGATCATGGACATAATTTTTTTTTTATCTTTATCTTTTTCTTTTTCCTTCTTTTTTTCTTTTTTCTTTTTCCTCTTCCCTTCTCTTTTTCCTTTCTTTTTTTGTTGATATTCTTTGTTTTTGTGGGTTTGTGTGTTTGTTGGTCTTTTTTTTTTAGTATTCCCCCAGTAGCAATGAGACACCATTCACTGGCAGTACTGCCTTGTAGGCCCCTGGTGAATGAAGAGGCTCTTGGCCCTCATATGACTCCTGATCTGTGGTGAGAGACTGTTAGGCAGGGACACTCCACCCCAGAGGAACAAGACGGAAGGGTCAGGGGGTAGAGCATGGGAGGGTGGGGCTGGGAAGCGGGAAAAGAGGACAATATGATAAGGATGTAACCTGAAACAACAAACAAATAAATTTATTAACTAAAAAAAAAAAAAAAAAAGGCAGGGGGCAGGGCTGAAACACTGTGAATGGAATAGAGGATACAGCCATTCGGCCTGGTTTGCAGACCTCCAGGTGTCGAGAAGACGTGGAGCTAAGGTAAAATACAAGAGAACTGTGGTATTGGCCCATGCCTTTGACTTCAGCGGAGACGGGGGGAGCACCGTAGAGTTGGTGGTCTTATGTATTCTGGAGTCATACGGAGCGGGGTGGTGAGGGTGCATACTCTTGGTCCCACCATTCAAGAAGAGTACACACTTGGTGCCAGCTCCCAGCACACTGGAGACAGAAACGGGCAGATCCCAGAGCTCAGGGTCAGCCTGATGCAGGGCAAACTCTAAATAGAGAAAGACCTCGATCCAGGAGTGGTGGAACACATCTTTGATCCCTTCAGATGGGAAACACAGGTCCCTGATCCCAATAATTAGAGTTCAGAGACACACACATGGGATTTGGAGGGACCTAGGTTTGGAGGCTACTTACAAAAGGCCTTCTCGATGCAGGCAGATTGTCCTCTGGGATCTCAAGATATATACACTAGAGCTGGTTTAGCTCCAAGGTGACAGAATGATTTCTTCTTTAACCCGGATTGAAAGATAACGCTTTGTATGTTGTCAGAAGGCCAAATTTGCTTCAGGAGAAGTACTACCTAGCCCCCCCACCCCCCCCCAAAAAAAGAAAAAGAGGGCAATTGTCCTAGGGTTGGGATTGGGGCAGGGCTCTGTTCTTATCGTTCCAGGAGAATCGAAGCGTCTATATAGGGGAGCCCGGGGATGGCTGGACAGCGGAAACCTCAGCAGAGAGCAGAATCAGGTACCAAGGAGGACGAGTGACCCAGTTGATTCTGCCTGGCAGACTTCCTCAATAGCTGTCTCCATTGGGGGCCTGCAACCACCACAGCAATCCAATGTCACTGGGACCGCTCAGCTCTACACAATGCCCCGGCAGGAACCTCAGTGAAGCCTGCAAGATCAGCTTCTGCCTACAAATCCCTTAGGTCATCTAAACAGCTGAGAACAGAAGGACTGAACATAAAAGGAGTGTACTAACATTTTTAATCATTTTTCCCATTTGGGTTCGGGCCCCAAACAGGCCTACTATGACCCAAATCAGCAGGAAGTCACTTTAAGAGAGCGATGTCCCAAGCCCAGTGGTTGGGGAAGGTGTTTCTCTGTCCTTCTTTTTGGTTATTTGAAGGATAACTGAAAACTCTGAAATGTAGGGGAAGAGACTACAAGCTGATAAATGGTCCTGTCTTAATGGGTTTTGGAGGTTAGCCCCAGGGACTTCCTACTTTTCCTTTTCTGTATCCTTCTTTCTCTCCTATGTAGGAGTGCATGGGCTTGAGAAAAATGAGATATAGACATAGCACAGGAAGGTCCAAGAAGAAGAGGCAGATTATTGAATATGCCCTTATACCTTTGTATATTGATACAAAATTAGTAGTTTATTTGGCTAAAGTAGTATTGACCATTGTTTATTGTGCAAAAATAAGATTGTATTGGATTACATTGGTATTGATCTTTGTATATTGATACAAAATTAAGATTACAGTTGGCCACAATGGTATTGACCCTTGCATATGGACGTAATATTAAGATTGTATTGGGCTACATAGGCATTGATCTTGGTATATTGATACATAATTAAGAGTATATTTAACCACAATTGAATAGAACTTTGTATATTGATACAAATTTAAAGGTAATGCTTCCTATGGTATCATACCTAGAGATACTTAAAAATAAAATGTGAAGCTCTGACCTCTTGATACCAACCGTCTAAAACGGTCTAGGATAGTTAAGTAAAATAAACTCCTAGTCATGCAAACATGTCCCTTTGTTAGCTACTGTGACAGTCTATCACAGATATTCTCTAAACTACCCAGTAATCAAGTTGCTAAGAGACAAGCAACATTTGCTTATCTAAATACAAGAGATGGATAGGGCATCTTCAAAAACCCCAAGAGATCTGCAGATTATGGCATTCAAAGATGTTATCTTAAATCAAGATTTTTTTTTGATATCGAGACATATCAGCGCCTGACAGCACCCCCTATTCTACTCCAAGTAGAAGATAAGCATCGAAGAATTTCCAGTGTGAGATGGTTGAATTAGTGGCAAGCCTATCTCTTGGCATGAAAAACCCCTTGCACCAACTGCAGACAGACTGCTGTCCAAAAAGGACAAAATTTGGTAGCAGGGAAGTCGACAGCCTAACTCTGCCAAGACAGGGTAGGTAAGTCCTTCATAATCCCTGATCTACAACAAATGTCTGTCAGAGAAACAGGACCCAAAGGCTGAAGACTGATGCAGGAATGTATGGAGAGAAAATGGGAACTGTCCAGGCAGTCATTGGTATGTCCTTTCTTAGTTTTGGAAGCTGCAGGCTCTGCACTTCCTATATAAGCAAATATATTTATCCCTCTCAGGTCTCTGAGGTGGTTGAAGAATAGACAGCTAGAGTCTCATAGTTAAATTTTGAGTTGTTTAGGAATCAAGAGGGTGTTATAAATCTAAGAAGATACTTTTAAAAGTGCGTTGCAAGTTAGTATGAATGTTGAGTCACATATAGACCTTTAAACTCATGGAGATGTTTAGATAGTAGAATGTTAAAATCAGGGGCCAAAAATGTATAAACTGGACATTGGGAAGGTATACTGGGCCATTTAACTCTTATAAAAGTGGCATATTTATAAAAAAAAAAAAAGAAAGTGGAGGCGGTAGTTTCAAGGGTTCAAAGACCAAGGTGAGAATACTCAGTGGGGTGTGGTGGAAAGCCCACAGATCCAAGGTGGACTGTGATTTCCTCACAACAATGTCTATAGTCTTCCCTGGTGCTCCAGAACTTCAAGGCTATCTCATCAGCAAGTCTGAGCTGATGCATTTAACACCCATGTTTTGTATTCATGATAATATTAATGTTCAAGGCAGCCTAGGGCAGTTAGGGGTGAGATTCTTGTCGCTCATTAAAGAGAGGAATTCTACAAGTGGAAGAATTAGCCTCATGCAGGGAGGAGCTCCCTAATTACATATACAATGCAAAGTGTTCAGCCCTGAAACCATATACACAGGAGGAGCAGAAATGGACTCCACAGATTTTATTCATAAATTTGCACATACTTACACTAACTTAAAGGTAGAAATTGGAAGACAAGAATTTGAAAAGAGATGGAGCAATGACAAGGGAGGGGAAATGTTATGATACATTTCAATTAAAATGTATAAAAATAAATTTTAAATTCAAAAGAGGTTAGAGAGATAGCATAGCAGTTAAGAGTATTGGCTGTCATTACAAAAGCCACTGGTTCCATTCCCAGAAAAGACCTGGTAGTTAATCATTTCCTGTCTCTTCAGTCCTGAGGATCTTATGCCCCTTCTGACCTCTGCAGGTACTTGCACACAGAGATGCAGGCAAAGCACCCATACACATAACATAAAAATGAAGCTTAAGTTTCTCTACAGTGATGTCATATCTCTGAAAAAGAACCAGTCAGGGATATTTAAAATGAATTCCTTCTGATGCTACATGGAAGAAGCTGTGGTCTTCCTCTGAATCAGAATGCTCAGAGGCAAAAGCAGCCTTATTCTGAGGTCAGAATAGTTCAGTATAGCTCTTCATCCACGAACCATAACCACTGTGCTGTTAGATGACTTTCCTTTGATGTTTTCTCTGTCCTTTGTATGAGTGAGAATTGTGGCATTGATACATATTTGAAATCTCTCTTTTTGGTCATATATTATGATCTAGAAGATAGATTTGCTCTATAAATCTCTATCTGCTTCAGTGGCTAGACTTGAAATCTTCTGTCTCTATTAACATTGCTTAAAGTATAACCTGGGGCCTGAACCTAAAAGAGATTTAAGGATGATAGCATATGTGGAATTCAAAATCTGTTCTAGCCTGGCTCCTCTTTGAGCATTACCCAAGGATGAATGCCTGTTATCATTAAAGAGATTTTTATTTATTAATAACTTAAGTGTGTGGAGTAATTTCTTCCTGAGAAGAGATATTAATTCTAGAACAGTTGTTGCCTTTTAGAAAAACGTTTCTGAGACAAGCTTGCCTTTATTTACTCATGTAGCTATGAGGCAAGGTGTTTGCCCTCTCCCCCCATAGCAATGGCCTTGCAGTCCTCTTAAATTAACTAAATTATTCAATTAAACAGCTGTACCAGCACTTGGTTTCAAAATTACCCTTTGAGTCATATAGTAAATGTCCATTGCAATAACAGGAAAAGTATTTTCTTGTGGAGTATGGTATTCTACCTTCAGACCAGAGTAGGAGGACCCAGTTATTATGAACATCACAGGGAGAAAAAGTTAGACAAAGGGCTGCTTATGTCACCATTATAAAAAAGGACACGATTGTGGCATTGTGAGTGAATTTGTAATTTGCCAACATGCATTTATTCTTGTCAGGTGAGTGAAAACAAACTAGATTGGTTGATAATTTCAGGACTTTAGCTTGATCTAATGAATATTGAGTTTCCAACTATGGGATTGTCATTTGCAGATATGTCAAGTCCACTTGCAGAGTTCAGTCACCTCAGAGGGTTGAGACACAGACAACTGGCTGTAGATGTGTGTGTCAGGTTACAGATTTGAGCAGGTAGCATTGCACATAGCAACAAGGTCAAACAGTATAGTATTAATACCATTCCCTCTGTCAGGGACTGGCTTGCTCTTTTTCAAAGTCACTATAGCTGTTTTTTTTAAATCGTGTTTTTCTTTTTAAAAAATCAATTAATGATTTTATTTTTAAAATTTGACTTTCTTTAAATGAATCATTCCTCTAATCTCTTATTTGTTTTTATTCTCCAATGTTTTGAGGCCATTACGTTTTTTTCATTTTTCTCAATTGCTGTTGATTATTTGTTTATGTTTAGAGTATTGTCTCCTGTAGCTGAGGCTAGCCTCATGCTATGTAATTTAGAATTGCTTTGAACAACCAGTCCTTCCTCTGCTACCCAGTGCTGGGAAGACAGCCCTGCAACTCTTCAAGGCTGGTCCTTGACTGGTTCCTGAATGAAAAGGAAAAATAAACCAGTGAATGAGTGTCATCCAACCTTCCTGACTTTTATTGGGACTTACAATTGAAGAGGGACCTGTGCAAGAAACAAATTCTGTTACCAACTTTGAAGCTGGGTTAGTGACAGCACCAGAAGGGATGGACAAGAAGGAGGGTGAAAGCTTTCCTGCTCTGACAGTGATTGACATTAGCAAGTGTAGTGAGGTAATCAATTTTAGAAGATCAATAAATGTCTTAACTGATGATTTCTCAAGTCTACAGACCAAGAAATCAAGAATGTGGATAAAAACCTGAACTTACATGAAACCAAATTATTGTATTTACACTAGTACAACAAGAACAGGAAATCTAGGTAAAATGATATGGCCCCACCAAACAGGACTGTTCCTTTTCATGTTTCAGTTGTTCAGCCTGAGAGAAAAGTTGGGAGCAATATTTGGTGTGCTCTACTACAAATCCCTAGTCTCTGGGGCAAATGGCCAAAAAGCCTGGTTCAACTTTTAAACGTATTTTTTGTATTATAATTATATCATTTCTAACACCTGTTTCTTCCCATAGTCCCCTCAATGTTTTCTAATTCATGCCTCCTTTTACTTTAACAACAGTTACTGTTTCAGTGTGATGTGTGTTTGGCTCTGGGCTTTCTCAGCTATGAAGCAAAGGGATGGCTTTCCTGGACATTGTGTGTGTAGTAAAATATGCATACAGAGGACCCTGTGCCTTGAAAGAAGATCTCTATAAATCAACAAATATCCTAGACTAGGGGCCTGTCTGCCCCTAGGATGGAAGTGCAGAGCTGGGTAGGCCTGTTTTGCCTGAGTCGTCTGATCTCTGCTCACACATTAGTGGAGCTGTTACTGACCTGAGGCAGAGCTGGGTGGCCTTAGCTAATGATGGACTCTAGGAAGATCAAGCAATCAGGACCACCAGTAAGAGGCACCTGTCAGTTCTTTGAAGAATTTTCCTCTAGTGCAGCTCCAGGGAGCTGTGAACAAGACCTCACACTATACCATGCTGAGTTTGTGGCCCACTATCCCCAGACAAGGAAGAGCAGTTTGGCTGAGCTACCAGAGTCTCGTCTGCTGAGACTGCAATGGTCTATGAACAAAACTGTAGTTCTGTTGGTACATGTGGTGAACCAGGATGAGTCTTTGGTCTCTGAGCCAACCTGAGTGTGGATCCCCTGGGGGGGGGGCTGCAGTGCTGAAAATGGGAAGGTGTGGTGATTATAATATCACTGTCCAGTGTGCACATACAGGGATTGCTTCTACTGTACAGTGGGAAGACTGCTTGAAAAATAAAGGTCTGGTTTCTACACGTTCTGCACATTGCATTTGACATTCAGATTTATGTGATAAATTTTTTAAGTAGTGGGCTGGAGAGATAGCTCAGCAGTTAAGAGCACTGGCTGCTCTTCCAAATGACCTGAGTTGAAATCCCAGCTCCCACATGACAGCTCACAGATGTCTGTAATTGCTGTGCATGGTGGTGAACGCCTTTAATCCCAGCACTCAGGAGGCCAAGGCAGGTGGATCTGTGGGAGTTCCAGGCCAGCCTGATGTACAGAGTGAGTCCAGGACAGCCAGGGCTCTGTTAGACAGAGAAACCCTGTCTCCCTCCCCCCAAAAAACCCCAAAATTTTACAAGTAGTTTAGAAACTGGTAGACATGTGATCATGGAGATCATCCTTAAGGAACATTTAATTAAAATAATTTTACACTTTCAGTACCACCAGCCACAGAGTGCATTGTTTGGGCAAAGTGTAAAGAGAACTGAATGGTCTGATGGGAATGGTACTTCAAAGGCTGTATCTGTGTAATGACAGAAGAAAAATGCTGTTTCTATGGCAAAAAGCCAACTTCAGAAGATACTAGATACTTCAGTACCAGCGTAAGACCAAAACTAACCTAGAAAACTACAAAGCTGGGACTCAAACTGGTCCTAACAGAAATTAAATACTTGGTCTTGCTTTTTCTAGGTTAACTTCTATATTGCTTATTGCTGACTAATTCCTCATTCTACCATTCGGTCCTTCCTACTCAACTACCTTTTGTCCTTCATATGTCAAAATATCCAAAATCACTTAGGAGTCCTTTACAGTAGACAGCTGAATTCCAGAATATGGGGACAATACCCATCCCCTCCTTTAAAGTTTTCCTTTATTTATTCAAACTGGCAGGGACAGATTTGTGCCACTGGTCAGTAGGGAGACCTAGAAAATAATAATTTTGTTGTTTTGTTTTATATTTCTATTAAGATGAATTTTCAAAAGATAAGAGGAAGGGTTGAAAAGACCAAACATTGCATGGCCTTAATAAGAGCTGTGTGAACCTATGGTCACCTAATTTTTGACAAGCCAAAACCATATAATGGAAAAAGGAAAGCATATTCAACAAATGGTGCTGGTTGAACTGCATATCAACATGTAAAAGAATGCAAATAGACCCATATTTATTACATGCACAAAACTTCAGTCCAAGTGGATCAAAGACCTTAACATAAAGCTGGACACTAACATATCTAATAGAAGAGAAAATGGGAAAAAGCATCAAACTCATTGGCAAAGGTGGCAACTTCCTGAACAGAACACCAATAACTTTGGCTCTAAGACCAAAAATCAATAAATGGGACCTTATGAAACTTAAAAGCAAGGACACTGTCATTAGGACAATATGGCAATTATTTCCTACTGATTATGAAAAAAATCTTTACCAACCCCTCATCTGACACAGGGCTAATATCCAAAATTTGTAAAGAACTCTAAAAACTAATCACCAAGAAACCAAATAATCCAATCAAAAAAGTGGGGTACAGACCTAAACTGAGAATTCACAAAAGAGGAATCCTTTTTTTTCCCTTTATTTTTTATTTCTTCAAGTTACATCTCAATCGCAGTCCCCTCCCTATTTCCCCTCCAGTCCCACCCTCCCACCCTCAACCCCCCATTCTCTTCCCTTTTTTTCTTTTAAGTTTAAGGTATATCTTATTTCCCCCTACAGTTTCTCCTTTCAGTTCAACAAATGGCTCTTTCTCTTATAATAATAAATACAATACAGTACAACAGAGGTAATTAGGCCACAGTTATGAGGGTTATATGGCTTAACGTACATTCCCAATGACCAGTCCATATGTATTTGGTACCTGACTTTAACAGTCTACTATCTAAACATCTCCATGAGTTTAAAGTTCTATATCTGACTCAACATTCATACTAATTGCAACACAATTTTAAAAGTATCTTCTTAGATGTATAGCACTCTCTTGACTCCTAAACAACTCAAAATTTAATTATGAGACTCTAGCTATCTGTTCTTCAACCACCTCAGAGACCTGAGAGGGATAAATATATCTGATTTTATAGGAAGTACAGGGCCTGCAGCTTCCAAACCTAAGAAATGACATACCAGTGGCTGCCTGGACAGTTCCCATTTTCTCTCCATACATTACAGCATCGCTCTTCAGTCATTTGGCCCCGCTTCTCTGACAGACATTGATTGTAGAGCAGGGGTTATGAAGGACTTACCTACCCTGTCTTGGCAGAGCTAGGCTATCGACTTACCAGCTTCCAGGTTTTGTCCTTTTTGGACAGCATTCTGTCTACAGTTGGAGCAAGGGGCTTCTCCTACCAAGAGATAGGCTTGCGACTAATTCAATCATCTCCCACTGGAGATTCTTCGATGCTCATCTTCTACTTGGAGGAAAATAGGGGGTGCTGTCAGGAGTTGATATGTCTTGATATAAAAAAATCTAAAGTTACGAAAACATCTTTGAATGCCATATTCTGCAGATCTCTTGAGGTTTTTGAAGAGGCCCTATCAATCTCTTATATTAGGGTAAGCAGATGCTGCTTGTCTCTTAGCAGCTTTATTTCTGATTAGCTTAGAAAGTAGCTATAATAGGCTGTCATAGTACCTAACAGAATGACCGGCTTGTATAACCATTAGTTTGCATTTCTTAATTATCCTAAACAGTTTATGACAATTAGTAGTAAAAGGCCGAAACATTACATTTCATTTTTTTTCTTTACCTCCTAACCCTTCCATCCCATTTCCCTGGGGTGGGGTGTCCTTATATAATAGTCCCTCATCTCAGTTGAGAGGTTGTATGAGGGCCAAGAGCCTCTTCATTCATTGGGGGTCTACGAAGCAGTACCATCAGGGAAAAGTGTCTCGTTGCCCGGGAGAGAGAACTACTCAACAAACAAACCAATAAGCATACAATAGATAAAAAGACTAAAAAATAGAAAAAAATATAACTAATATATTAAAATAAATAAAAATTAAAAATTAAAAATAAGAAGTCTATGTCCATGTTCCCTTTGGTGTGTTAGTTGTAGTATCAATACCTTCTACTATATAGCTAAAATCCTACTATAAGTGAATAGATGCCATATGCGTCCTTCTGAGTCTGGGTTAGTTCACTCAGGATGAGCTTTTCTAGTTCCATCCATTTGGCTGCAAATTGCATAATTTCATTGTTCCTGATAGCTGAATAATATTCCATTGTGTATATGTACCACAGTTTTTTAATCCATTCTTCGGTTGAGGGACATCTGGGTTTTTTTCCAGTTTCTAGCTATTACAAATAAGGCTGCTATAAACATAGATGAGGAAACTTCCTTATGATTCCATGAAGAGGCATTTGGGTGTATACCCAGAAGTGGTATGTCTGGGTCCAGAGCTATTCCACGTTTTCTAAGATATCACCAGACTGACCTCCATAGTGGTTGCACAAGCCTGCATTCCCACCAGCAATGGAGTAGGGTACCCCTTTCTCCACACCCTCGCCAGCATGTGCTGTCATTTGAGTTTTTTATCTCTTCTATTAGATTTAGTGTGTCCTGCTTTATATTAGGGTCTTTGATCAACTTGGACTTAAGTTTTGTGTAAGGTGATTAATATGGGTCTATTTGCTTTCTTCTACATGTTCCTATCCACTTAGACCCGCACCATTTGTTAAATATACTTTCCTTTATCCATTCTACAGTTTTGGCTTCTTCCCAAAATTTAACTGACCATAGGTGTGTGGGTTTACTTATAGGTTTTGATTCAATTTCACTGATTAACCGGTCTGTTTCTATGCCAGTACCTCCTGTTTTTATTACTATTACTCTGTACTACAGCTAGAGGTCAGGTATGGTGAAACCTCCAGATATTTTTTCATTATTATTTTAAAGGATTGATTTGATTTAGCTGTTCTGTTTTGTTTTGTTGTTGTTGTTGTTATTCCATATGAAGTTGATAACTGTTCTTTTAAGGTCTATAAAGAATTGTGTTGGTATTTTGATAGGAATTGCATTGAATCTGTATATTGCTTTTCGTAGAATAGCCATTTTTATTATGTTGATCTTACGTATCCTTGAGTATGTGAGATCTTTCCATCTTCTGATATCCTCTTCAATTCCTTTTTCCAAGGATTTGAAGTTCTTGTTGTACAGGTTTTTCACTTACTTGGTTAGAGTTACCCTCAGTTATTTTATATTATTTATGGTTATAGTGAAGCCTGCTGTTTCCATAATTTCTTTCTCAGCCCATTTATCTTTTGTGTAAAGAAAGGCTACTGATTTTTTAAAATTAATTTTGTATCCAGTCACCTTGCTGAAAGTATTTATCAGTTACCGGAGTTTTCTGGTGGAATTTTGGGGTCACTTTTGTATGGTATCACATCATGTGCATCAGGGATACTTTGACTTCTTATCCTCTTGATCTCCTTTAGTTGTCTTACTGCTCTAGCTAGAACTGAAGAGATATGGGGAGAGTGGGCAGCCTTGCCTTTCCTTGATTTTAGGGCAACTGCTTTAAGTTTTTTCATATTCAATTTGATCTTGGCTACTGGCTTGCTGTATATGGTCTTTATTATTTTTAGGGTTTCTCCAAGACTTTTAGCATGAAGGGATGTTGATTTTGTCAAATGATTTTTGGCATCTAGTGAGATGATCGTGTTTTTTTTTTTTTTCTTTCGTCTTGTTCATATGGTGAATTATGTTGATGGATTTTTGTATGTTGAGCAACTGCTGCATTCCTGTGATAAAGCCTACTTGATACTTTTGATGTGTTCTTGGATTCAGTTTTCAAGTATTTTATTGAGTATTTTTGCATACGTGTTCATAAGTGAAATTGGTCTGAAATTCTCTTACTTTGTTGGGTCTTTGTTTTGCATAGGTATCAGGATAACTGTTGCCTCATAAAATGAGTTTGGCAGTGTTTGTTCTGTTTCTATTTGTGGAAGAGTTTGAAGAGTATTGGTATATGGTTTTCTTTGAAGGTCTGGTAGAATTCTGTGCTGAAACGATATGGCCCTGGGTTTTTTTTTGGTTGAGAGACTTTTGATAACTGCTTCTATTCCCTTAGGGGTTATGGGAATGTTTAATTTGTTTACCTGATCTTGAGTTATCTAGAATCTACAAAGAAAATTGTCCATTTTGCTTATGTTTTCCAATTTTGTGGGTACAAGTTTTTGAAGTAAGACCTAAAGATTTCTTTTTTTTTTCCTCAGTGTCTGTTATTATTGCTCCCTTTCCATTTCTGATTTTATTGATGTATATATTTTCCCTCTGTCTTTTAGGTAGTTTGGACAAGGATTTTTCTATTTTATTGTTTTTTCTCAAAGAACCAACTCTTGATTTCATCAGTTCTTTGTATTGTTCTTTTTGTTTCTAAGTTGTTGATTTTAGCCCTGAATTTGTTGATTTCCTGCCATCTGCTCCTGATTGCTTTTAGATGAGGACACTGAATATTAGTCTGGATTAGTCTCAATTCTAACATTAGTGGAAGGGATGATGTGCCATATTGATTTCTTGGCAGAAAAAATTATTCCATAACTTAGCTATTCTCTGTTCTTTTAACACATTATACAACATTCAGTCATTTTTATACAATGGATCAATGAATTCCATTAGATTTTTAAGCTGAGGCTAATGAAATACACTGAGAATTGATAGAATGTAGATTCAGTATAATAATACATAGTGGATTATTTATTTTAAAAGCTTATTTGTTCTCAATGGAAGATTATCTTGATAGTTTTTTGACATACCTTCCTTATGTATGTTTTGTGATCCACAATATATTTTAGGAATCTTCGATCGATGCGAAAGACAATTCTAAATATCTTGAGTTCCAATCTAGCCTGAAGATTTGTTTATGCATATGGACATGGAGAAAACAGGAAAGGAACCTACTTATGAAGGGAATATCACATGTTATTTATGCCATATGTCAATAAAGAAGAAGGGTGGATCAATTGTTGTTTGTTAAAGGCCCCCTGTTACTCTTAAGGAGGAACCTGATTCTGATATAAGCACCCACACAGCAGGTCAATGCCTTCTGTGCTCCACATCCAAGAGATCTGACCCCTCTTCTCTCTTACATGTGGACCGATCAAGTTAGCCCATGGTTCACATACATGTATGAAGGCAAAACATTCACATTAAAAAAGGAACTAATTTCACATAAAATATTTAAAAATATAACCACAGATAAATCAAATATATTTCAGATCACCTTTGATGAATCTAGAATCATGACTGAAATTAATAATGTAATCATGATAAGGATTCAACAATTAATTTGTGATAACTCTTGTCTAAGTATGCTTATAAACTATGGAAAGTTGATAATTTATTCTGTACATGCTAAATGTCATGGTTAAATGAAGTAGAATAATCTGGAATGGACAAAGATGTTCTATGCAAGAAAAATGCTTTGCAAGTACAAAACTCAATTATCAAGCATAAATTTTAATGACCAGAGTGTCATTTACAGTGATGATACAATGAACTAAATTGTTTTTACTTTTAATTTAAGTAGAATAGAACTTATCTCTGCTATTTCTTCACAAAACATTTTCACGTGTTTAGACATTGCCGAACACTATGGATAGGTGGGAAATTCCACAGTGAAATATACCTATTTCATTGGAAATCTCATTGTTTGCACAAGGGATATAATCATAGCAACAGGCAGGCTTCCCCTCCTGGGGGCATTTTCTAAATCCAGGAACACAGCTCTCACTGCACACAGACCAAGGAACCCGAGAATTAAACACAGGGAAAATACTCAGGAGTGTACTGTTTTAAATTACTAAACTGTTTATAATGCAATATTGAACAAAATATAGAATGTTTTTAAATTTATAACTTCAGATTATTGTTTTTATATATCTACTTCAAAAGTACAATCCCTACAAGGTTCAATGTATTAAAACCTTCATTCAAAGACAGCAAATCTCTGAACAGTTTTGGAAGTGCAAGAGGTAGGCTAAAATAAAAAGAGATTAGATCACTGGGTACATGACTAGAATGGCAACTAGTATGCTATACCAACGATAATTACTATGTTCCTATTCAAGGGAGAAATCAGAATATTTTATTGGTAACAATTTATATACCTTTAGATATATACTTTAAAGGATTCAGAATTACAACACCAACAAATATTTAGGCCTTCATGTGAGAAATAATCTATATTAGGGTAGGAGAAGAGGGAAGATATACTCTAAAATTATGTTGTACCATTTTGTTGGCTATGATCATGACAGAACATAAAACAAAAGTGTTTTGAAGAACAGTATTCTCTTCAATATATTTCCAGATGGGGAAAGTAATATGAGTCACTTCTTCAGGATCCTGCATCCATGATTTCCTTGAATCTCTTTTTTTCTGCTGGCTTGAGGTAGGTCTCAGGAATGGTTTGTTTGAAGTTTTTTTTAAATTTATTTATTTATTAGTTCAGGTTACATCTCCATCATAGTGTCCTCTTTCCACACCGCCCAGTTCTGCTCTCCCACCCTCTACCCTCTATCCCTTCCATCCCATCTCTCTAGAGTGGAATGTCCCTACATAACAGTCCTCTGCCCCAGATCAGCAGCCATATGAGGGCCAAGATCTCCTCATACACTGGGGGCATATAAATCAGCACCACTAGGGAAAAGTGTCTCACTGACAGGAAAAAAAAAAGTCTATTTTCATGTTCCCTTTGGTGCATTCGTTGTAGTATAGTTATCCTGTATTATATGGCTAAAATCTGACTATAAATGAATAGATGTCATGTGCATCCTTCTGAGTCTGGGTTAGCTCACTCAGGATGAGCTTCTCTAGTTCCACCCATTTGGCTGCAAATTGCATGATTTCGTTGTTTCTGATAGCTGAGTAATATTCCATTCTGTAGATGTACCATAGTTTTTTAAGCCATTCTTCGGTTGAGGGACATCTGGGTTGTTTCCAGTTTCTAATCTTGTTAGAATGTCTCTGCCACATGAAACCTAAGTAAAGTCAAGGTTCTGAAGTTGCTTCTGACTAATTTGTGTTTTTGATTGATTGATTGATGGCTTCCTCTTTCAGCAGAAAGTCATGTAATTAACACATTCACATATTCCGTCCATGCTACGTGCACAAAAGTAAAACTGATATGCACTGATATCTCCTAATGTGAAAGGCAAAATAATCCTCTTGTTATCATGACTTCAGCTCAGGGAATAAATAGTATTTAATAGGTACTGTACTTGTGACTTCAAATAAATGTCCATGGTAAAATGCATGTAACAAACAAACAAAAATAATAATAAAAACTAAAAATAATACCCAACGTCACTGTGATTATTCAGAATAAGCCAACAAAAACTTTTTTATATTGAGTAGTTTGTTAGTAATTACAGGCCCTGTATAAGGAACTTGAAATCTATATATACCCAAAAAGTATTTGCATATTAATCAATGCAATGAAATATAGTCCAACACACCTCTTTAAATCCTGTAGCCCACTGTATCATATAGTCAGACATCAACAGTTGTTGACCCTTTGGAGCTTTTGAAGAAAATGACCCTACTTTCATCTTTTGTTCAAGACCATTTGGAATACTGCAGAAATTGAGAATATCATATTCTACATCTAATTTCCTTTGTGAATCCAAGAACACATAGCTTCCAGCACCACTTTTGAAATGGATATTCTTGAGAAGCAGGTGTAGTTAAAAGAGATGAACAGTATATTTCCAGAAAACATCAACAGAATGCAATGAAGAAACGTTTCTCACTGCCATAATCCTTGATGAAAAATGAAAACTATGGCAAGTAATTATTGATAATTATGATAAATAACCTAGAGAAATACTATCAAAATGATTCCAGACTAACAGTCAATGCCAAATGAAAGAATTGACACACAAACAATTAAAACACAGATTAAACCAAGAGGTATTGACTGTGGCAAGCTTCCACAATCCTGAGATGCTACCAATTGCCAATTTATAAGGAATATACTCAAATTTCAGTGCATAAATTTTGGTGTTGATTTCTGAAGTGTAATAAGATGGTCAGTGAGGAAATATAGACATTTGTTCAGCATTTAAACATAAAGGGACTAGTTGCATTTAACCATTTATACTATCCTTATGTAATGAAATAAAGTGATAATTGGGTCTCAAATTGAATATATTATAATGAGAATATTCTGTGTTTATTTATAATACAAAATAGATATGGACATGCACACATTTAGACTTTGTTACTGTCACTCCTTCATTGTGGACGATGACACATGTATCTGCAGTGATTTTTAGATAAAAAAATTACATACATTCTATCATGTCCTTTTTGGTAAAATGTGCCAGAAAACACAATGCTATATTGAAAAATTTACAAAAATCTCAATATCACAGAGCTATTTCTAAAATACACAGCAAGAGGAATTACCTCCCAGGGGGAGACATTTTCATTCCAATATCCAAAACAATGAATTTGTATTGTTTGAGAGTCATCTCATGGAGACTGTGAGCTACAGCATACACAGAATTAATATATATATATATATTGTAACCATCCTCAGTCAGGTCCACATTCCATACATTTTCAAGCAAATGTACCAAAGAAACATTAGGTAGACAGTTACCCAATATTTCAAAATCAGATGCAGAAATGGAACAATTGAAGAATGTATTCCAAATAAGAGGAAGAATATAGTCTTCAGGGTGTTTGGAAGGGTTATATGTCTCAACAAAATTTCTAAAAGCAGGTATCTCATTATGGTGAGGTGCAAAAAGGAGACTCCCATGAAAAGAATCAAACAGAAAAGTGTCAAAAATATGTTCTCTATTCAGTTTTGAATTTATGACCCATACTTTCCTTGTAATTAACAATTGCATGTAATTTAGCATTATACCATGTGAAGATTTGGTGTCATCATAAACAATAATGAGATTTGCAGATGATTTCATGACTATCTTGGGAGTTTCTGTGGATCCATATTCAACTAAAATAAAATTTTCCTGCATCATTTTTACAAAAGCCAAACACACTCTATTCCTGTCCATCTCTCCTCTAAGTCTGGTAGAATCTGAGATCCTTTATGGTTATCTATGAGGACCAGTCCAACCCAGTTCCAGCTGAAATGAAGCATCAAAGAGACAATGCTAAGTGACAGTGATGTGTCCTTGGGGGCTGTCCGGTAGGGAGAAGAGAACTGGCTTCTGTCACGCAGGATAGTGTCAAATGGGCCAAAACTAAGCAGAAGTGAATGTCAAATCAATAAGAAAAAAAACATTGGTAAAAATAAATCTTAGACCTGAGGCAACACTTGATATTGGTAAGGACTAAGCTCTGTTCATGGTGTTTTCAAGACATATAACTCTCAAAGACATTTATTATATTATTTCTGTGTTTTATACATTATTATATATATTCCCAAAGAATTCTTGACAAGACAGAGATTTCTAAAGATCCACTGTAATATCCAAACTCTTTTTCTTCTCTATCTCAAACAAAGTATAGGGGACTACAGAAACAAAGACCTAACTTCTTCCCTTTGCAAGATGAGAGTTGAGTCTCTCTCCTCTACTTGTGAAAACACCTGAAATGTCAGCAGTTTAATACTGGTATCTTCTTTCCTCACTGCCAGGTTCCTCATCTGTGGATATTTGTAGAGATCCAGCAGACTCCCCAATACATACAGATGTTCTCCAGGATATTCCTCTAAGTTCAGCAACAGCCTTGTTCTCCCTTCTACATGTGTAATTGGGAATGTTTCCTCCCATTCCTGTTAGCCAAATAAAGGCATCCATCAATATCCGATTCTCCTCTTTTGACCTCATAAAGATTGAATCCTAGAGATGTGTTGGGTTATAGATGAGAGTTCCTGTTGACCTCATCAATGGCAAATAAGAAGACTAAAGAAAACAAGTAGCTCTTGAGAAAGAATCTGCTGAAATGATTTGTCAATATTGATGAAGAGGACTCATACAATATTACCTACCAGTTAATGGAATGAACTTTATAATTTCAATATCATATTTCTAAAAATAAATAATTTTATGTCATCCCAAGAATGATTATCATAGAATTTCTAGAATATAGAGCAAGTGATGATGTAATTATCTAAAGCCATGGGTCAATATATAATTCTAAACAGTAGTTTTGTCTTGTTGAAACTTCTAAAATTAATTATACATGCTAGTATTTTCCCATTTTAAGTATGTAATCAGGAAATGGAATCTACTATCCCCCAATCCCACCCATTTGTTTTTGAAAAGCCAGAGAAACATGTTCACACTGCATGCAATTCCATGCAGAGAGACTGCTGTTCTTCAGTCTTCTTCTGATTAAAGAGAAATGCTGCTTCTGGAGGTGTATGCCTGTGTCTTTTATATCCTGGCCACACCTGTCAATTCCAAATTAACCTTTGGACCTGAAACTGGCAATGTTTTTGGAGTACCTGTTAGCAGTAGACCGCACTGAACAATCTTTCCTCTCTCCCATTGTCAATCTCTCTCCCCTTTAGCCGACCAATAATATCAAGAGCTTGGTAGATGAGAGAGCTCATATGCCTTGTCATCCTATAATTATGACAAGAAAACTCTGGTGTTGTATTATGTTATATAAAATCAGTTTGTGAATTTTTCCTCATCTGCTTTCCTCTTTTTCTTGCCATCTCACTATTCTTTACCAACCCCAAAGGGGGGGAAAAACAAACTTATGCATGGACCTTGAATATCCTGATGGAAAATGTGTATGCTTTACCATGGGCTGATTTCACATCAAACAGAAAACAATTACATTATTTACTTTACTTCAGAATACCCATGAAGATGGCTAAGTGGTGTCTACTATTATGTTTCTTGGTAACACTGAATTCAATGAGATCCCTATACCACACTATTTTTTATATTATAAAAGGAAAAATATATCATGCCTCCAAGATGTTTATTTTGTAATTGTACTGCTTTGTTTTAATTTAGAGAATGTTTACATGTAACATGTAATGGCTTCTCAAGAGTACCTAAAAACTTTCCTGACCATGTATCTCCAAAACTGACATATTAACAGGGGGAGTTAACACTTTGATATTCACAGACTAAAAAATATTCAAAATATAAAATGTCAAATGCTGCACAGGTTGTTGTCAGCAAAGGACAGTTATTGTAGGCTCTGCTCTCTCTCACTTTCTGATATTTCTACCTGGTAAACTCAAGCCAATTTTCCTCTAACTGAGATAAAATTTTCACTGATTCTCAGTGCTTCTTTGTTCTATATGGGACTGCTCTTCTTTCAGCCAAATCTAACAATATGTTTACTAAGCATTCCAATATTAATTTCTAATTTCAAAATGAAAATTATGAATATTGAAACGCAACAAACAATGATTATAAGCATTTGGTTTAATAATACATGCCTTTGTGTTATTTATTTGCATTATAGTTTGATTTTCACTTCACTTACTTAATACCAAATTTATTATATGTAAGTGCTTATGTAAATTAAAGTTATTAACAAGGCTCTAGTTAATAACTTTTATTTGCACTAAAACTATACTTAAGTGTAAAAAGAAATATGGCTAATTAAACTATTTAACCAGTATTTGTTATCAGTAATTGGTTTAGCAGTTGTTAATCTTTAAGTAGCCATTATAAATGAGCACACAGAGACCACATGGATTTTTAACAAGCCTTGGCCTGAATTGAGCAATCTTGGCCCATATAAGCTGGGTCTTAATTCTGTTAACCAAATATGTCCCCATATATACATACGTCTCCTTGGACTGCCATTATCCATGCTATGCCGATGTTCCTGCCCATGTGGAATGAGGTTCCTTTTTCTAACCCATGGCATGCATCTTCTTTCCTCCTGCTCCTGGCTGGAATGCTTTAATCCTCTGTCAAAAGCGCAGGCTTCCTGTTCTAATCTCAGGAAGTACCACCTTTCTCTGTCTTTGCCCAATCTCAGACCTCAGCATTTAGTTTAACCAATCAGAGTCAATGTAAGTAAAAGACAGCAAGCAGGACCAATTAATTAACATTTAGAATGCTTAACATTACCCCATCACTTAAGAAATATCATCAAATGACAAATATTTGTTTGAGTATGATCAAAACAGTCAGCTTCATAATTTCAAATGTGGTGGAACAAAATAATCAAAACAGCACTTTGTAAATGTTTCCATACCATTGAAAAAAGATGACACCCAACTAGTGTTAGAGGAGAATATCTACCTATGTAATGCTAATTTGTCTTAAAACATACTGAGTACCTAACTTTCATTGTGCCTTATTTTGAGTCAACAATGCCCTTGTCAGAAACATCTTGCCAATTTGAATGCACAAATGAGTTGTTTAAGGTACATAGAGTATTGGACTTAAAGTTGAATAATATGGCATTAAAGCCTAAGATCATGGCCTAAGATCAATAATTCTAAAAAAAAAATGTCTGTAATCTAAGTTAAACTTTAACCTGTTCAATCTACAATGAGGAATGCCAAAACAGAGAGACAATTACCTCAGTGCTCCAAAGGAAAGTCACAGTCAGGGCAAGTAAGGCTGTTGAACTGTGCTCACTAAGAGGGATATTAATAGAAGGAAATGTTTGAAGAAGCAGAGATTTGTCAGAATCCAGAGTGAATACTAAGGCCTGAAATTTCTGTAGATCTAAACATAACAGAAACTGAAGTTAATTTTTACTAAATATATAATAGTAAGCATGCATCAGTAAAGAATGATCAACTTTAACATGCTCCATGTGCTTTTTTAGCAATTGAAGTGAAAGCAATCCTAAAAATTGTGTCTACTTTTATAAAATGTTATTTAGAGTATATTTTTACTACTAATTCTCTTTGTGATTATATGAATATGACTCAATGGCCCAGATAAAGTATAAGATTTTGGCTTTTTTCAGGACTGTAGTGTCTATTAACAGATGAGAAAATACAGGCTATCTTCTTAAATACCATGGTCACATATGAAAGCTTTGTTTAACAAGTATGGAACACCATAACATTCCCCAATAGTATTTTCAAAGACAAAAATGTATCCTTTAGTACACTAAACACATATGATCCCCGAATAAAGAGACCACAATATCATCTGTAATCAAACTCAAAGATTTGGGTAATTAAACAAGAGTCCCATGTAGTGTATTGGACTTCAACTAGATTCTTTTAAAAAGCCTCTGTTCATATTCCTATGCAGGACTCTAATGAAACAAACAACAGATTTAAGTTACACTCTTATTTGAAGGATTCCAGGACAAGTTCATGCCAGAATACAGTTACATTTCACTTTAAAAGGACAATTCATGTTAATAATGATGCTAAAATATTTCCTACAATATTTATTTCTGAAAGTTTCTCACAAGTTGTAATAAAGGAGAGAGAATGGTTGATTCTGTAGTCATTCTGGCTACTTCAAAATGTCTCCCATTGGAGTATCACATAAGCAACTTTGTAGTTACTAAAATCATTGGCATCATTTCTCACAGGAGAAGTCTTCTATGAAAATTGCCCAAAGTAATGTGTCAACTTTTTCAACAATAATCCTTTTTGAGACAACCATGACATATTTCACCACTGGTAGTTAAAGGATGGACAGAGGAAGAGAGAGAGGTTCAGAATATCGAATGTGTAAATATCATGAATAAGAACAAAGTCTTCTTCTTCCCTTCTTTGAAGAAACCAGTGAACAGGAAAACACAACTGAAGAGAAGTTTTGTTTTTAAGAGAGAATAAAGGCTCAGAGGGAAATAAAAGTTACATTGATGTACATTCGAACTTACTTGAGGAAAATAAAAACTGAATATTGAAAATGAATATTTTTAAAAGCACTTACTGCAAGTAGTATTGTTGTTTTAAGTTAAAATCAATTGTTTTGTTCATGACGACATAATTAAAAAGAGGGAAAAATACACCAATCACCACATTTCCATCACTGTATTGACTCCTATGTTGTATGAAACTGTTCTGATTAGCACAAAAACAGGAAACTTGAACAAGAACCTGTAGGATCCAGAAGATAAATATCCAAGAGAACATCATAATATAGAAGTGATTACTACAGCATGAGCATGTCATTTGTAGATCTGAAAGTGGCCATCGGCTATATGCACAACTTATGTGTTTGTGTCGCGTCCCCCTCGACCAGCAAGGATGACGCAACTCACAAAAGCTCTTCTCCAGCAGTTTATTCAGGTCCCTTGAAAACAGTCTTCCGAATTCCGAATGCCCGGGCAGACCCAACCCACAGGCTAAATACTAAATGAACAGTCAATCAAGTAAAGCCACGTGGTGCTATCTTAGAGGCCCACGTATGCGGAAGCAAGCCAGATCAGCGGTCTTAGCCAAATATGGACTTGTTTACCACCGAGAGCGCTCACCGTCGGGCTGGGGGAAGGCGGAGACCAGTGCCATCTTTAAGGCGCGGCACATCGCAGCTCTCTACAGTTCCTCCTTTTTTATTTTTTCTAAAGTTGGTAGAAGTCCCTGGAAAGATTTCATAATCCCCCTATCTGGGGATCTCACGGTGGGCCTGAGCCTGTAGGAGGGTGGTGCTCAAACTCTTACCCGTCTCTGGGTCAACCTTCCCACTCGGGACTGCCCTGTCTTAGGTGGCTGAGACTTACCCGTCTACTCCGTCATTGACTTGCCAGACCCTAATATCCATGGAACGAATACCTCAGTGGGCAGGGACTATGCTTAGTGAAGATTTACTTCACGGCAGCAAGCCATGCCTGAGGGGACTGGCCCGCCTCAATGGCGACAAGGGCTTGTATAATCATGGCTGCATTACGCTTTTGTGTGGCTCTCATTTTGTAGATGCACCATGGGCAAACCAGACAGGCTAGTATCATCAGTATCGCCAAAGAGCCTACGCCCGCCCACTCCTTAAGATGATCCATAGCCGTCTGAATCCAGGAAGTCAAGCCAGTAGCCAGGCTCAGATCCACCCGAGTGGAGTTGATGTGGACAATTGTTGCTCTCAGCTCTCTCATCAAATTTTCAAACTCAGCCGACCAATCCTGTAAGAGGAACTTTGACAATTGTCTAGACAAATTAGCAGCCTTTGTAAAATTTTGATACTGCACGGAAGTAACACACAAACCTTGCATTTTCCACTCACACCCCAATTGTGCTAGTTGCCAAAGAGAATCAATCTGTTCTTGTATTAAATCTATGCGTTGATTAACTATCATAAGGCCTCCTTTGAGATGAGAATTCATAGAGGTCTGAGTATCCAATGCCAGTGCCACAGTGGCTGAGATGTTATTCAGGGCATTGGCAGTCTGTATAGAACTAGACAAGGCAATAGCTGAGGCAGTAGCTCCCACAGCAGCAATAGTGATAGCAGTAACAATAGCTGCATTGATGCCAAAATCTCTTTTAAACCTGAATAGCATCATGGTATTAGGAGCCTCTACAGGAACTGGCACATATCGAGGCATTCTAGTCACCACAGCCACAGGAAGGCTTTGGCATTCCAGCACAGGGCATAAAAACATGTGCCCGGAGTGCATACTAATTTTTCTTCACCCAAGGATGCACTCCCATTACTTACAATCCACAGAAAAGGAGGCCAGAGACATACTGGCGAAGCTAAAAAAGTCTTGTTGCAGTAAGAATGAAACAAAGAATTCCAAGTACCAGAGCCACTACCGCTAGAAAAATCCAATTTGGTAGCGGACCCTAGGGAAAAATTACCTCTTTGATAAATTCCTCCCCCAAGCATAATGACAGGTCCCAAGTCCATGCAACTTCCATTTACTCCACACAAAAGCCACAAATCAAAAGGATTGGTGGCAGTCTGCTGAGGATCCCTAATAGATATATCAAGCATTCCTGTACAAGACTTATTCACTATATTACTAATCATGGGGCTAAAGGAAAAATAATCTTGTTGAACCCAAACTGCTCTGCGCTCTTGACATCCAGTCCAGGGAAAAGGTCCTTCCTCTCCTGTGGATCCTCTACAAAAAGGTGCCCAGCGTGGCTGTCTGGGGGGGTCCCGGTCAGAGACTCGTGTGGGCCACCATCCTTCAAGGCGAGAACCATTGCCTGAAAACAAACTACCACTCCTACCCCCAAACCTCAGTTGTAAAAAATCTGCTGACTGCTGAGACAATTTAATGCATTTTGTATCATCTGACCTATTGAAGCTCATTAAAAAGCACAAACTACCCTTCAAGCTGACATTTCTATTACCCTCTATAGGGCTTCTCTGATCATCAAAGGGAAGGTAGGGTAAGCCTAAGCTTCTATTACTGCTAAATAAGCGTGGAAACACAGTTGCATCATGTCTGACCGGCATCGGCTTTGGGAATATCGACAGGATCCCCCATCTCGGCTCGGTCATTCCTGACATACTCACTGCTACTATCATCAGGATCCTTAGGAAGGTCCTCATGTCGAATCTTCCTCACAAGGCGTTCAGGCACCCACACTGGATCTTGTTGATCCTGAGGAAAAACACAAACAGACCCTCTCGCCCATGTTAGCACGGGATCAGGCCCCCGCCAAGAGCCTGTCAGAATGTCCTTCCACTTCACCATGCTTTTAGGTGAACCATGGGAATCCTGATGTCTGTCCGCTGCTGAGCGGCCTTGAGCATCCAAATTGAAAAAATTTAAAGTAAATAAGGCTAAAGATATTCTCTCCTTGGGGGTACGGCCTTGGCCAATTCCCCCTTTTTGTTTTTGCAAGCATTCTTTCAAGGTGCGATGAGCACGCTCCACAATTCCTTGTCCTTGAGGATTATATGGTAATCCGTGATTAAGCTGTATCTCCATCTGGTTGCAGAAGGAGACAAAGGACTGTGCCGTATAGGCTGGTCCATTGTCCGTTTTCAGCTGCTGTGGTTTTCCCCATGCAGCCCAGGCTTCTAAGCAATGTCCTATGACATTGCGAGCCTTTTCTCCACTCATAGGTGTAGCATGTATGATACCTGAGCAGGTATCCACAGATACATGAATATATTTTAAGGTTCCAAATTCTGAAATGTGGGTAACGTCCATTTGCCAGATTTTGAGTGGCATCAATCCTCTAGGGTTCACTCCCACACTGGGAGAATGATGATGAATCACACACTGAGGACAGTCCAAAACCACTTGTCTAGCATCTGCTCTAGACAAATGGAATTTTTGCTGTAGAGTTTTTGCATTTACATGAAATAATTGGTGAAACTGTCTGGCTTGGTCCAGGAATGAGCTCCAAAAAATGCATGTCATCCTGGTCCATTGATCAACTTTATCATTACCCTCACTTAATGGTCCAGGTAATCCTGTATGTGCTCTGATATGTTGAATATAAAAACACCTTTTTCTCTGCCAGATTAAAACTTGTAACTCTTGTAATAAGGCACATACAGTACTACTATTCTTAATAGGACCTGCTAATTCTAATACTTTCACTGCATTGACCACATAGACTGAATCTGAAATCAAATTGAATGCAAATTGACATCTTTTAAACACCTCAATTACTATTTTCAACTCTACTATTTGGGGGGGAGCCCGGTTGAAATTGACATAACACGGGCTCTTGTCTTTCTATCAAATAGGCTCCACAGCCTGTCTTTGAGCCATCAGTAAACACATTTGGTGACCCTTGAAGTGGTACTGCTGAAGTAACCTTAGGGAATATCACTGGGTGCTCCTTAAAAAATGATAGCAATGGATGTTTAGGATAGTGGTTATCAATCACTCCTTCAAAGCTACATTGCAATATTGCCCAGTCATCTACAGTGCCACACAAAATCTTAATTTGATAACTGGAATAGGGCACTATTATACTGGCAGGAGCAACTCCAAAAGACTGCAAGTATTGTTGGATACCATTCAAGGCTAAAGCAGCAAGTGCAGTGGGATAATGTTCTATTCTGTTCTTACTTGTGTCCACATCCCCGGGCAGAAAGATCTCCCTACTTTCAGAGACTGAACAGGCTGATCTATCTGAGTGGCTTCTGGATATGGAGGAGGAGTTGAAGGCGCCATGGCAACGGCTTTGTTTACACCAACTGCCGCCAGCGTGGCTGAAGGCACTGTAGCAACATCTCCACCCACACCGACTGCCGCTGACGTGTCAGGCGCCATGGCAACAGCTCCACCCACACCGACTGCCGCTGACGTGTCCTTTTCTTTTACCCTTTTCTTTTCCTTTTTTCTAATAACAGTCCTCTCCAATTGTTCTAGTAGAGTGTGTAGCTCTCCTTCAGAATCTGTACTCTCTGAGTCCTCAAAATCTCTAAAATCTCTAAAATCTGTAAGATCGGGATAGAGAGGAACTTTCTTTTTGCCTCCCTTTTCACTGTCTGCCTGCTCAAATCTTTCGCCTTTGTCACTGTCTACTTGCTCAGATCTTTTCCCTTGCAGCAGTTCCAAGGCTGACTCTCCCTCTTTGATTGCATTACAACATCTCTGATCTTCTAAACAACTCCTCACCATTTTCCAAATCGGTCTTACTCCATGCTTCAGAGTCCCTTGCTCCCAAGCAAAATCCAAGTCCCTGCCTAATTTGTCCCAGCAGGATACCGTAAGATTTCCGGACATTGTAAACCACGGAGCCACGGAATCACATTCATTCAAAAATCTTTCTAAGGTAGACTTCTTAATCTTCAAATTCCTAGCTAAAAGTAGCTCCTGAAGAGCCAGAAAAATTGGGTGTGACTCAGACAACCCCATGTTTAAAAATTTACTTTCGGTTTGCAGCTTCCCCACGAAACTGTACCTTTTGTTCGCTATCTCCGCGAAACTTTACCGTACGTTCACTATCTCCGCGAAACTTTACCGTATGTTCGCTATTATCTGCGAATCTTTACTTTGTGTTCGCTATCTCCGTGAAACCTTATTGTCCTGATTTATCCCAGGAACTTACCAACGCGTTGCCCCTGACTGCAGGAGTTCTGAGTCTTTTCTGGGTCCCCGTATGGGCCACCACTTGTTGCGTCCCCCTCGACCAGCAAGGATGACGCAACTCACAAAAGCTCTTCTCCAGCAGTTTATTCAGGTCCCTTGAAAACAGTCTTCCGAATTCCGAATGCCCGGGCAGACCCAACCCACAGGCTAAATACTAAATGAACAGCCAATCAAGTAAAGCCACGTGGTGCTATCTTAGAGGCCCACATATGCAGAAGCAAGCCAGATCAGCGGTCTTAGCCAAATATGGACTTGTTTACCACCGAGAGTGCTCACCGTCGGGCTGGTGGAAGGCGGAGACCAGTGCCATCTTTAAGGCGCAGCACATCGCAGCTCTCTACATGTTTGTGTGCACATGTGTTTGTAATCTTGTTGGTGAGTGAAGTCATTACTCTAATCACATATTTCTTTAGGCAAGCCTCTTCTACTCTATACAGAATTCTGGAAAATTCTCTTCCCTGAGTCTTCCCATCTGAGAAACTCTGCACTCAAGAGAAAAACAAGCTTCAAAATTCATTCTCAACTTCAGGCCTTAGGATTTTATCTAAGAGAGCAGACCACAAGACACCAGAGATGATTCCTCTTGAGAAGACTTGCCAAAAATTCAGTACCATAATAACTGCATGCAACAGTGACCTAGAATTATGCCAACATATTCTGAGAATGGATGACAGGGGAGGTAGTAAGAAACACATCCAGAAAATGTCCAAACCAACAGTCCCAGTCAAAACAAGTAAGACACCTTGCTCTCTAAAACTGATTATTGCCTATGTCAATCTAACTTGTTAATGTACCTAAGGAGGCCACTAACTTATAATTGGATTTTAGCCATATAGTACAGGATAACTATTGTACAACCAACACACCAAAAGGAACAGCAACATAGACTTTGTTGATGAGACACTTTGCCCTAGTGGTGCTACTGTGTATACTCTCAGTATCTGAGGAGGGTTTTGGTCCTCATGTGAGTGCTGCCCTGGGGTGGGGGACTGATGTGTAGAATGGGAGGGTGGGAGTGTGGAACTGGGAGGGTGGAGGGGAGCACTGTGATGGATATGTGGCTTGAAGTAGTGAACAAACATTAAAAAAAATAAATTAAATTAAATTAAAAATAAATAAATAAAATGAAATGAAATAAATGGATCACAAAACATTAAACAAATAAAAGTAAAGGTAATAGTGAAAGGAACAAAGAACATATAAATGTAGCATTAAATGAAAACATTTAAGTATGATAGTTTCAATACAAACAGATTCTAATAAAATCACCCCATTCCAATTATGCAATGACACATAACTGGCTTTAAGATTTCTATTCATTTAATGAAGAAATAGGCTTTGCTTTTAAAAACATTTATCTTTCTAGAAGATGGATTACGTGTTATGCAATGAAACTAATTTAGATATGGTCTGAACAAAATAATGTAGTAGTTGGGGGGCAACAATTCTGCCAAGAAACCATGTGCTGGAAGCCAATATAGAGAAGATTTTCATGAGTACCAAGACCTTCTTCTTAGTGTCTGGCAGACATGGAGGAAGGTGACCCACACACTGAATAACAATGGCATGCTGAGTATCAGGAATGTGTCTGCCTTGAATGTTTCTGGCAGTTTCCTGGACTGAAAGGTCATTGTTTAGCTCTCAGATTCCATGGAGCAGAAGTATTCCAGGCCCAAGTAGAAGGAAACAATTGAGACATCATTGTGCACACTGATGGTGTGATCAATTTCAGAAAGTAAACATCAGAGTCAATAAAGGGAAAAGGGATGCTCAGCCAAATTCCATAGTAAACAATGTGGATTTTAACAATTAACTTAGGGATGTCTGTTATCATTAGTCACCTGATCATTAGCCCAGGATATGGGATCTTGAAACCCAGAACTACAGTAAGGTTTTTTGACCAAGATATTAGAGAAAGCCACAGCACAAACAGGACCCAGAATATACTCTGCTGCACTTTATTCAAGTCACTTCCCTCCTCTCTATAGTGTCCTTCAGTGTACATTCCTATGTTGTTTCATGTAGCCTAGTGGTTTGGTGACATAGGGGAGGAGGAGCATGAGTGAGAGTCTCTGTCTATGGGATTAAGATTGGACTGCATTTCTAATGATCCACAGGATGCAGGGTGAGACAGATTTTTTCCAGAGGTCAACTGGCAGGAACTTGAGAGTAAATTCCAGTGCATGTCTCCAGAACAATGCAAACAGTTGTGAAAGCAGGGTCACGTGGGCTGCTGTCAGAATCCCTGGGGTTCTGGGGACCACCATACTCTCAGTGTGGCTCAAGTCAAGACCAATGCTCTGTGCCAGAGAAAACATTAGGTCCAGGAAGGTGCTGGTGCAGTTAGAAAGAACTTTCCTGGTGGCAGAATCACAATAGCTCGGAAGCAGCATATGTTGAATGGTGATTCATTATTGCAGCTTATGCCATGTAGTATACAATTCCTGTTGGTAGTCTGCATCTACTGAATCTACTGTAAGTCTAGTAAATAATTCATCTATCAGATCTTCTGAACAGTGAGACAAGTGAGGGCTTTTTTTTTTTGAACTATGGGAAGTGAGGAGGGGAATGTTTTGGGGGTGAATGCATTCTATATGCTTAGAATGAGATGTTGGCAATGCTATATTTACATGGGAAAAGATTCCAGACACTGGATACTTGGCTGAGTTCATCTGTAACCTCCTGTGGGTTGTTTCTATGTGCCACAAGGAAGATATTGATTTGGGCTGTGTCCACATGTTCCAGAGGCATGCAGAAGCAGGGAGATAGCTTGCCCCATTCCTAGCATGCAAATCTCAATTTCAAGATTCCTATCATTTGGACTTGGTCAGATCTCACCTATTTCTAGCCACACACCTCTGGAACCACACCCAATAAGTTTCAGACTATAATAGTGAATCACCACTGCATTTCACCATGAAAAATTGCAAATGCTATACCATGATTTACTGCAGATGGACAGTCTTCCTTATTAGAACATAAATTGACCAAGAAGTTTGTTTCTCTACTTTTACCAACATTGTCTTTGGATTTACTGATATCTTCCTGTTTATGCTTTATTGAACTACATCATATAAATCTCACTTGACCATGGAATTATAATATCATAGTATCTTCTTCCTAGTGTTAGATCTCAATTTTAAATAGGTTGTATAAATGCAGTTAGTAAAAAATAAAAGGTATACTGTGCCTTTGCTTTGGCATCTTATTCTCTTGAAATTCCTTGTTTTTTTTTTTTTTTTTTTTTTTTTTTTTTTTTTTTTTTTTTTTGGTTTTTCGAGACAGGGTTTCTCTGTGTAGCCCTGGCTGTCCTGGACTCAATTTGTAGACCAGGCTGGCCTCGAACTTGCAAAGATCCGCCTGCCTCTGCCTCCCAAGTGCTGGGATTAAAGGCGTGCGCCACCACTGCCCGGCTTAACTTGTTCTTTTTAATCAATAAATATTTCTATATGCAGCTCAAGCCATTATTTATTTTAAAGTATGGGATATTCCCGACCCTGCCACACTGGAGGTTACCAGTCCTGATACAACAGGAGCATACAGGTTAGATATCCCATAAACTATAAACCTTGCCTGCCCAAACTACTGCCCCACACCCAGGTGCCCTGAGCTGAGTGCTGTCCACCCAAGTGCCGGAATCTTGGACCAGTCCCACCTGGGGTCATCAGACCTGCAACTTCAGGAATATCCTGGTTGGATCCCTTCTTCCCCCTACCCTAACAAATTGTAACCATACCCAATGCCCTGAAGTATGTGCAGCTGAACTGAGCTGGGTGATGTGCCCTGAGGACCACTATTCTGACCCTGTCCTACTGTATGTTACCCAGCCTGATACATCAGGAATATCTAGAATAGATATTTACCCCTCCACCCATATTCAGTGGCCACCCGGTTCACTAGGCCACACCAAGATGCCATGAGCTGAGTGCTGTCCAGCCATGGCCCTACAGAAGGTACTAGAAGGAAAACTCTAACCCAAGGAGGGTAAATGCACCCAGGAAAACACAGGAAATAAATAAAACCAAAACCAAAATAAGGGGAACACTCACATATAATCTACTATTATCAACATCAAAATAGCAGTAATTAACAATCAGTGGTACTAATATCTCTCAAAAAAGACAAAACAGCCCAAAAGTGATCATCTCATTAGATGTGGGAAAAGCCTTTGACAATATCCAACACCTGACAGGACTACACAAATTTGTACAATAGAAGCATTACTATTGATTCAGATACTAAGTAACCTGTATCCCTAGAGTGCACTGTGATAACTATATATGCGAGACTAATTGCTGTTGCCCACTGTCTTGGGGTTTGAAAGTATAAGAGTAGTCTATCAATTTGGCTTCTGGTCACTTTAACCTTGCTTATATTACATCACATCAAATGACATCAGGTCAGGGTCTCGAAAGAGACAGCATGTGCAGAAGCAAGAGCTAGATAGTGAAGACAGCTTACTCCTGTTCTCCCTCAATTATGCTCACGTGTTTACTGTAAAGGTCCCACTAAATCCTTTAAATTAAAGAGAAAACTTTAATCCCTTTAGAGGGCAACACTTGCAATTACAGGGAGGATTTCTCTCATCATTGTCACACTGGAAACTAAGCTTCAACATTATTAACCCACAGGATGAAATTACTACAATCGTAGAACCAGGAAATGTGGACAGTTAAAATCAGGACAGTCTCATAACTGGATTTCAGCCATTTAGTACAGGATAACTATCCCACAACCAACAGACTGAAAGGAACAGGAACATGAACTTTGTTACTTTTTAGAGGGTCACTTTGCTCTAGTGGAGCTGCCATGTAGGCCCGCAGTACAAGAGGAAGTCCTTAGCCCTCAATGACTGATGAACTTAGGTGGGTTGAGATGTGGAGTACCCACACTGGAGGAGTAGGATAGGTGGGGGAGGGGGTAGAGGGTGCGAGGGTGGGGCCAGGAGTGGTGGAGGCAGGGGGCTGTGATGGAGATGTAACTTGAAATAATAAATAAACGAAATTTAAAAATTAGGACAGTTCCACTTCAACAATGATTCTTTATTTTTCTTGTTTATGAAATCTTTATTATGTTTCACTTGAAATAGAATTGCATCTCTTTCTCTTCTCCCTTTTGCCCAAATTCACTTCCCAACTACCCTCTCCTCAGACCCTCCCATCCCTTCCCACTCTCAAGTTGATATTCTCTTTTTCTTTTATTATTGCTTTTGTTGTTTGTGTATTTCTGGATTCAGAAATGATCACTCTGCATTGGAAAACCAATACAGGGGTTAAACCCTGGCAGATGCTATTTCTCCTTTTCCCAGCATTCATTCATTTTCTGTAGTTTTTTTCTTTTTTCTAGACATCAGACCCTGTGAAATAGTTTGTTTGTTGTTAACATGTCCATAGATAGTGTCATAGTTCTGATCCTGTTTCTGAAGACTTTTCTCTTAGAGGCTCTTTGTCATGGTCAAGTGTTGTAGTCAGTTAAGACTGTGTAATTGCTTCCCTCCATTGTACATTTGTAGAGTATTCTCTGTAACCATCAAACCTAGACCACAGGAAGTGACTTTCAGATTAGATTCAGATAGATTCTTCTGAGTCCTGTGTTGAGAGTGTGTGGTGCCTTCAGTAATTTTTTCTTGCTTATGAAACTTTTATTAGGTTCTAATTGAAATAGAATAGTATCACTTTCTCTCCTTTTCTTCCTATGGGCTCACCATAAAGCCCTGGAAGAAACCACCAGGTAGGCCAATAAGCTGCATTGCTTGGAGAGTCACATTTAATAAATGTGAAAACATTAGTTTGTTTTTTAAATAATATGTCACACAAGATAAGGATCTATAGTAATACTTCATAATTCATTTAAATATTTCAAAATGATTAAGAGATCTAAAGAATTCTTCAACTCATCAATCAGTGGCACTGTTGTATGTGATTATACAAGAGGAAAGTTGTCTCAGAATCAGCATGGATTTGTGCTCTTTGAACTTATTCTTTAGATTAGTAACTTAAAACGTGTCTATCCTCAGACAATCCTCTTTGCAATTTTTCAATGCTATTCTGTAGCAGTTTCCTCTGAGATTAAAGCATTCCTCCTTCCTGCAGAAACTCTTCTTCAGCAAGAAGAAAAACAACTTAAAAGAGATTCAAGAGTCACTGAAACTGACCAGATTTTCTGGGCCCTTTCTTCCAAACAATAAACAAGCCAAGTAGACTGAAAGCCATTCTCAAATAAGATAAACTGCCAAGATGACTCTCAGACAAAGCAACTGCAAAGAGGACTAAGAACAGACTAGCTGCCAGGGAAAAGCAAAACCTAGTCCAGTTACCTTGAATAGGTTTAGATCAAAAGAGTCCCTTGGAAAGGACAATCTGTCCAACCTGTTGAGCTGCCTGCAGGTTGTGCAGTGTGCTCTAGGTTTACAGCATTTGTGAGCTGTGGCCTTTGATGATGCAACAGTTTTTGAATCATTTCTGCTTCTATGAGTAACTCCTTATCAGTATGCTTGTAAGTAACCCCAATAAAAATCATTGGTTCATTAATTCGAATTCTGTCATATAGATACTTTGGACTGCTCTGTGCTCCCTATCTAGGGTGAGTGGACTGTGTTGCATCCTAGCAAGAGAAGTTTTGTCAACAATAATATACCGAATTTACTTAAAAATGTATCAGCTATGAAAATGTAAGGCAAATAATCATAACATTCAAACCCTTTTTAAGTGCATATTTGTCCAATACAGACTCAGAACTAAGAAATTACAATAATTGTACCTCCAAACACCCCATAGGCACCCTTCTCCTTAAACCTGGGAGGCTATAGCCAAGGCCATCAATTCCTCTTGTTGGGGGTTTGAGGTTATTCAGAGATTCACCAATCTGACTCATTACTAAAAGCTTTGCTTCTAGCAAAATAGTTTTTCATTAAAAAACTGGTCAGGATGAAACTAGAGAGAGTACTTTAGGTAAGCCCTCAGTTATTACTAGTCTTGGGATTAGCAAAACACAGTTATAATTTTGGGGGTCAAAATGAACTCATATCCTGTCTGAGTGCAGGTAAGGCTTTATTTTCTAGCATACACCCAACAGGTGTCTCAGCTATCCAAGCAACCACGCATTTCCTACAAAAATAGGATGCAGCAATTAACCTGTTTAATATTGTGACCCATTACCTTGTAAAAATACTTGAGTCAGTTAAGCATTTGGCAACAATCAGCAGTTTTTAATAAGAACCCAACAGAAAGGAAAGTCATCCTACTTAGGCAAGTTAGCTGACTAGGTACATTCAAGACAGGAGCAACTTCCTCATGGCTTATACAAGCTAAAAACCATTTTGTTTTTACAAACCTGACAGCTCATTAGATTGTCTTCTAAACATAATATTTGCCATCACACTGCTTATAACCTTATGGTAATCCCTTATAAGTGAAGACACCAATATTTTAGTCAATGAACATGGAGAAAAGGTGCTAATACTCAACTAGATGCTTTGTTGTACTGGAAGATACTATGCACACTAGCAGAGGAGAAAAGTAATCTTCAATTTTACCCTGGTACAAACCCTGCAACCCATTCAGAGACCTGGTTGTGTGATACAGTGGTACAATAGCATCAAATTTTAATGGGAATAACTAACCACTTTTTGATTACATTTAGGCTCACTCCATGAGATGGAAGTGATACCTGACACTGCTAAAATGGCCAGGAACCTGAGACTAGATAGGTCTTGGGCCTTGGGAGAGCCTTCTGTTATTATTCTGCTTAAGGAACATAACAATAAGATAACTCCTAATGACAGCTCTGTCCACAGATTAGCTCCTTGCCCAGTCCACATCAGAGAAGCTTATTGTAGAAGAAGGCTACTAACAAAGAGACCCACAACTAGTAATGTGCAGGTGTGAGGGATTCTGGAGCACATGGGCTCTCCTTAGCAAACCCTCCCCGCAGGGTGCAGGGATCTATGAGGAAGAGGAGGCCAGAACATTGTAAGAGCCAGTGGTGGTTGATGGCTCCAAGGGAACAGGGTCTCCTATGCACAATATACCTGATGCACATATGAAATCAGATGATCGTGGCATTGTGCAGACCACCTGCACAATCCTCCCAACACTGAGAGGAGTATCGTCAGACAAGGCAGTGCTCAGGTAGTTGACATAGCTAGGACCTGGATTCCTGAGGAGTACACCACCCTGTCCTTGGGCTGGGCTGTGGATGGATACGAGGTCTCACCCCTACTGGCCAAGGGAAAATCAGCTTTCTCTCAAGGAGCTTTACTTAGTGTATCAACTACATTTTAGGGCAAGCTTAAATGTTTGATGATACAAAAGCAATATACATGTTGATCTGAAACTATACTTTGAATTTTAAATTTGTGTGTGTGTGTGTGTGTGTGTGTGTGTGCTACTGAAGATTGAACCTGTGGTCTTGCACACAGTAGGCAAATGCTTTATCATCCAGCTCTTTTCCTGAATTTGTAATTTTGATTTTCCAACTGATGTGCTATGCTAGTCTTTTCCAGTCAGGGTAAAACAACTGATTCTTGTCAGCAATTTTTGAATATTTTATTTTATGTTTTCTCATCCAATCATGTCTACAAAAGGCCCAACTGTGTTTCCTGCTCTTGGTGAATAGAGGGAGATGATTCTTTTAAAAATTATTAGCATAAAATAAACATTTTCATGCACACATATCTTTTATTTCTCTCATAGAAGGTGCTTAGATGACTAAGAGAAAATATGATCCATGATTTTTTGTGGAGACTTTTTTTCATTTTGTTTTAACATTTTTTATTTCTGTTTTATTTTGTTATTTTGATATTCAGTTTTGGTGTGTGTGTGTGTGTGTGTGTGTGTGTGTGTTTTATTCTTGAAGATGGAGAACATAAATCTGGGTTGATAGAGAGGAAAGGAGAACCTGGGAGGAGTTTGAAGAATAGAAAATATGATCAAAGTAACTTTTAAGAAAATATTTTAATAAAATAAAAATAAATATTTTCTAGATTTATATTTTCCTCCATTTGATGTAATTTATTTTGCATTGTTATTTTAGTCCAACTCAGTGTTTATGCTCCATGTTGATTCCATCTCCTCAGGACATTTGTTGACATGTATAAGGGCAGAGAAAAGGATGTTATTCATGAATAAATGAGTAGAGCTAAATTTTACAAGCTGCCTCTGAGCACCGTTGGCCTTGATGCTCATACCTTTTCCAGTCAAGTCATTTTCTTGTTAAAATGGAGCCTCTGTGTTTGTACTTAAGGAAATGCTCAGCCCAGATTCTGGACAGGGTGATACAGTTCTGCAGGAATCTAGGTTCTAGCTGTTCCTAACTTTCCAGCAACTGGACACTACCCCGTCTGACCATAACCTGATGACTGACTGCTACAGACACAGGTTTGGATTAGCTTCTGGCAGCAGTCAGCTGGATGATAGAATTTCTTTCACATCTGGTCAACAGTGTTAGAAAATAAGAAGGTGATTTCAAGAATAATCACCTATCATGTTAATTGTTGGGTAGAGTACACGAGGAGATTCATCCTCTTTAAATGTCTGGTAATGATGCTTTTAATATTGTTGTTCCTGAAAAACTTTTCTAAAAATCCCAGAAAGCAGCAGCAAAAATTCTCTATTTGTACAGATTAAGTCATACAGACTTAAGTCACCTAGAGAAAATTCTTGTGATACTAAATTCTCAACCTGGGAAAGGACTTGTCCATCATTATTTTTGAAATGATTTTTTGAGATTACAATTTGATTACAACACTTCTCCCTTATATTTCCTTTCTTCAAACCTTCTAATATACCTTCTCTCCTTCAGATTCATGACTTTTTCCTACTAACTGCTACTGCTTGCCTAAATGTGTATAGATATATGTATATAATCTTAAATATAACCTGTTAACTCTCCATAATGTTATTTGTTTGAATGTTTTTCAGATGACCTTTTCACATTTTCCATCCAGTTGGTATACTCTTCCTTAGGAAAGACCACCTCTGTTCCTCTGATTTTTATCAGTTGCTAACAGTTCCTTTGCATAGGGTTGAACCCTTGTGGACTTTTCCCTGTCCAGTTTGGAATATTCATTGATGCCATCATTGTTAAGGTCACATTTAAGCAGTCATGTGGCTGAAATTTTATGTGTGTAGCTTCTGATATTACTAGGAGACACACTCTTAAAGGAAACTTCCTGATCATCTTACTTTTACTATCTTTCTACCCACTCTTACATGATATTCCTTAAGTCTTAGGTGAAGAAGTGTTTTGTACATGTATTCATTTAGACTCGGTTCTAAAAGTCTCAATTATGATTTATTTTGCATTTCTATAGTGGCCTATGCCTGGTGCAAAGAGAAGTTTCCTTGTTAAAGGGTAAAGATTATATTTTCCTGTGTTTATAAGGACAGCCATTTACAAATCGTTGTTAGGGATTATTCTGGTTTAGTAAATTAGTGGTTGTAGATTTTGGACCATGAACCGTACTTCACTATTACTGAGTAGTTAGTTGGGTTTCAAGTAATAGGAATGACATTACTTTTGTTGAACTGGCCTTAAAGCAAATTAGAGAGCTGTTGGTTACTACCAAGTTATGTTTGTTACTACTGCACCCTTATAATTATTGTGGCATGCTGATCATTGAAGTAGTTCATAGACATCACAGCTAGGTAGGACTATTAATGGCCTCCTTCCTTTGGCAGTTGAATTTGCCCTTTTGGTACCAATGTAAGATAGACTCCCTCCTCCCTGGGAGTTCCATACAGTTCAGTTCCTGCTCAGGGATCTCTGATGCCTGTTTCTGAAATCTGTGGTGTCTTAGGCAATAAGAACTTACCTGGGGAGTAACCAAGTGCAACATAAATAGGCTTTATATTTTGGCAGTCTCCAGGATATCTGACCTTTCCACTCAGACCTATCTGTCTATCGGGTTTTGGCATAGAAGTACAGTTTCATACTGAAAATGATTACAAATACATACAAACATATATATATATATAATTATTTCCTATATAGATATATTTGACATTCTCTAATTAAAGAAAAATCTCCCTTTATTATGAGTGGCACTGGTTTTGAATCGTATTCGCTATGATAACACGTACTTCAACATTCCATGCTAGTAACATTCCTATTAGTAGAAAACTACATTTTCAAAAAATACATTTCTTTGTATTTCAAGTAGTTTGCTTTGCTAGTTGGCAAAACAGCTTGTTCATGCCACTTTCTAATAAATTCTTAACCATTGAGTGGATTAATCTAGATTCTACCTTACAGGTATGCAACTTAGGTGAACAGTCACTGAATGCTCTCCAAATTAGTACCTTAATGCATGATACCTAAAGTTGTCAGCATTAAGATGTCCAGCTTTTTAGTACTATGTGTTGCTTTGCCCCCTTTCTCAGTAAAATTATCAGTCTTATCAATCAGTTTAAGGAGGAGTATTTGTTTCTGCAATTTGAATGTGAGGATACAGACCAGAGCACCATTTGAACATTTTAGAGAGGACTGACAGTAGTGAAGTTGGGCTTTTATGAATGATCTATTCAATGTTATTTTAATAGTGTTCTGAATATTGTAAGACACAAAATATTTTGTCTTTCTTACAAGACAAAGGAAAGATCTTTAATATTTTAGATGAATAAAATTTGTTGCTATATTTCCATTACCATGAAGATGAGAAGCTTCATAAATTGGAAAACTGTTATAGAACAAGAAAAAATGACCTCATGTAATATTTTTATCCAATCTCAACTAGACAAAAACACAATTGCTGTTTTGGGAAGCTGATTAAGATTGACTTTCACATATTTTACTAAATTATTTTAATCCATAGCCCACTCTTATTTAGTGTAATGAGAAAACACATCATGATAAACCAGTTATCATCAAAGGCAGGAGAGAGGATGGTACCTTTGGTGAAAATGGTTGTGAAAGAGTGTTTGTGTCACACCAAATGATAATACACAGTAAGATGAAGGTAAACTGTACACAATGATAAAATATTCACCCTGACTCTGAGTAATTATTCCAGAGATAATGTACCAGGAGAGAGGATGGTACCTTTGGTGAAAATGGTTGTGAAAGAGTGTTTGTGTCACACCAAATGATAATACACAGTAAGATGAAGGTAAACTGTACACAATGATAAAATATTCACCCTGAGTCTGAGTAATTATTCCAGAGATAATGTACATAACAATCTGAAGATCCAAGCAATTGGAAAATTTGCCCTCCATCAGAGAGTGATCGAATGAATTATAAATTAAATGATTAGCATCTAGTAAAATAATGTTTTTCTATGAGTGCATGGACTTAGAGACACACAACTGGTCCTGGTGTTACAATGATAGCTAATGAATTAATTGCTACAAAGCTGCAGGGATACATGAACGATGTGGAAAGCACATCCATGCAACATATTCCACTCATCCTAGTGACCATCCTAGTACCACCATTCACCTAGAGACCTAGTGAAATGCAGAAATATTGAAATTCAGATTTAACAAAGAATCCATGAATCTCAACATTAGAAATTCATCTCAACATGAAAAAATGACAGGATCCTTCCCAGGTTTCTTCAATAAAAAGAGAAAACAAAAGCCTGGTGGATGCCGGGCACGATGGTGCACGCCTTTAATCACAGAACTCAAGAGGCAGAGGCAGGCAGATCTCTGTGAGTTCCAGGCCAGCCTGGTCAACAAAGTGAGTCAAGGATAGTCATAGATACACACAGAGTAACCCTGTCTTGAAAAAAAAAAGGCTAACAGCTTTCAAATTTGTATGTTCTGTCGGTTCACAAATACATAGGACAATATTTTTCAATATGTCAGAGGTTTCCTCCTTTGCACTTACTGGCTGTCTCAATGGTGCTTACATTTACACAATGGAATACTACTCAGCTCTCAGAAACACGGAAGTCATGCAATTTGCAACCAAATGGATGGAACTTGAAAAATTCTTCCTGAGTGAGCTAACCAAGACCCAGAAAATAGCAGGAACTGAAAGCTCTTGAGGCTCCTTCCTTCCTGTCCATCTTCTGTTCTTAGGCCCTTAACATACAGTGTTACAGCACTATCAGAAGCTCTCTGAGAATGAGGTTCAATAAACATGCAGCTTCCTGAAAAACCATCCAAAGTTTTGCAAAGTCTGCACTAAAGATACATCCCAGAGTTGCTTTTTATTAACACCCCCATTTTCCTTTTATCTTTTTTTACTGCCTAGTGCTACTCCGCTTCTTTGGCCTGATTTCACAGAGTCCTATAAAGTAAAGCCAATTAAGGACTCTATACAACCTATGAACTCAGGAGATAATGATACCAAGGAATGCCTAAATTTAGTACATATCTTAGTGACAAAATGCACAAACTCCTTCTTTGGAATTCCTTATACCGTGTCAACTTTGCCATAATATACTGTCATTTTAAACTTAACTTGTGTGTAGAAAAACAACTTCTAGGTGCTCTCCTATTGCAATGGTTTTATCTGTCCTTGTGATAAATATCTTTTAACCATGAGGTAATTCTTTCTTTGATATAGGGAGGCCTCGTTCAGAGGATAAAAAGAATAGTCACCACAATAAATTTGCTATTGCATTCTATCTTCATCCATTTTCTCTTTCTCTTATGAGTGAGTATGTGAAAGATCTTCTCTATAATATTTTCATTATCTTCATATAACTCATGGATCAGGAAAAAATTCTCAGAGCTCCACCATCAACTTCTGGGCTAAATTGTTCAAGGTGTGCTTTAATCAGATGAGCTCTCAGCGAGTGGTCTGCTGGCTAGCTGGCCAAGGGGTTGCATTAATTTATATAAAAAAGGCTATTTTTGCCACCTCTGCATTTGCAGCCCAAACCAAAGGAAAAAAATTGATTGTTTTAACTCTGGTAGTCAGTGGCAAAAGCTTGCTCTGAGCTACAGAGAAAAAGCATATGCTTCCTTTTCCCTTTCTCTTTTTCTCTCTCTTTCTCACTCTCTCCAATAGCTAGCTATCCTTAGATATTTCCTGCAGGGTTCATCAGTCCTTGTAGTAGGGCCATCAGCTTCCAGAGCAGGACAGACCTGAAAAATTGCTGGTGCTTCCTCAAGTCCCAAGAACCTGTGCTGTGTGCCAAAGTTGGTCCTTGACAAGAAAGATAAAGATGGCATGTACTCACTTATAACTGGATTTTAACCAATACATTACAGGATTTCTATCCTTACAATCCACATACCCAAAGGGTTAAGAACCTAGCATAACTATCCTAGGAGAAATTCCACCTAGCAGCAGATCAATCAGATGCTGAGACACACAATCAAATATTATGTGGAGCTCTGGGAATCTATGTAAGAGAAGGAGAAGGAATAGAGATCCCAGAGGGGACAAGAACAGTAAATGAAATCAATCTAGGCCCCTAGATGCCTTCAGAGACTGAGACACTAACCAAAAGAAGAAGAAAAATATGTAAACTAGACCTGGCCCCCTCATATACATATACAGATGATAGGCAACTTAGTCTTCATACAGATCCCTTAGCAAGGGGGGGGGGCATCTCAGTAATGGACTCTGCTGCCTGTTATAGGGACACTTTACCCTAGTTAAGCTGCCATATTGGGCCCCACAGTAAAAGGAAGCTCTTAGCTCTCATGTGTCTGATGAACTAAGGGTGGTTCATATGAGGGGCTCCCTCACCTGAAGAGAATCATAGGAGGGAAAAGGGGAGGATGATGGGACGATGGGACCAGGAGGGGAGGAGGAAGAGGCTGTGATGGAGATTTAACTTGAATTAATGTATAAATGTTAAAAAAAAAGAATTACCAGAAGAGAACAGTGATAATGAGACATTTGTATGACTGGAAGAAATCTCAGGGCTTTTATCTATCCAAGATCTGCAGCAACCCTTTCTCCAAGTATGAAGAGATTGTTCACCCCTAAAAAGAGTGTGGGCACACATATGATTGAGTCATGAACACAGGTATTCAGACACAGGTTTGTGTGTGATGAATTCTGATACCAGTATCAGGTGAGATGCATTTTGTTAAGAATTGTGGTCCAATTTTGTAGAAAATGAAAGGGGTAGTTGTATCTTTTGAGTCTGAGCAGACTGAGCAGACTGAACTTATAATAATATAAGTTCTTCCCCTGTGACATGTAAATTTCCCAACCATAGGTTCTTAGCCAGATGTACATATAGTGCAGAGAAGGCCTCTGTTTCCTCCTGTGGAGAGGACCTCAGATGCACACTGAAAGCAGTTGGCTGCACCCATAACATTCATGGCACTGTTGCACCAGTGGCCAGAGATTCACATATTGGTCTTTGTTTCACACCACTGGGTTCACAGCTGAGTAATAATGTTGATGACTCCACACTCCTTGGAGCATATATAACACCTCCCATTACTAGAAAAATGAGCAACCAGGAAGAAAATTTTCTGCTCAGTATCACCTTAATTTCTTTATGTCCTGTGATGGACTGGGATGGTTTTTGAGCCATAGAATCTAACCATTAAGTTCTGGTGGGCAACCTAATAAAATGCAAATAGCCTGTACTGTTTTGGGATCTCCAGGACATGTTGTTCAATAACTTGAGAGGAATAATTCCACATATGGGCACAGGTTTTGTTTTGGTTTTGAATTAGGCAACCAGTAATTTCTTCAAGGAGTGTTAGCTTCTCTGTAGAGTAGCTACAACTAATCGTGTGTGTGTGTGTGTGTGTGTGTGTGTGTGTGTGTGATGTATGTGGGTTATATATTTATATATATATTATATATGAGGTTATAAATTGTGTATTTATAATATATACATATATATTTGAACTTAAAAATATGGCTTTATCAAACATACTGATAGTGAACATCCTCCTAAATAAGGAAATTAGAAAACAATATCATGTTTTAGCTGATTCTTTCTGCCTATTAAGAATACACTCTAATCGACAACTTTACAAATACATATTTTTATTTTTATTTTAGTTTTTATTACTTAAAACAACTTTTGTGTTTTAAAATTTTTTTATCATAGTCTTCTCTTTTTGTAAGTCCTTCCCTCTCTACCCAACCAACTTTAAGTTCTTTCTCAAAAACAAACAAAGCCCACTATACAACAAAACCAGAAAAATAAAACCAGACCCAAAAAGAAAAGGAAAACAAAGAAACAAAAACCTCCACCAAAGTGCAAGCAAATAAAAGCACACACACACACACAGACACACACACACACACACACACACACACACACACACACACACACACTATGTTGGTCAATTATTCCTGAAAATGAGACCTACCTGGACATCCAGTGTCACCCTATTATTCTTCTCTTAGCAGGTATAAGTGACATTTCAGTTGTTAACCTTTATCATACTGTCTCGGTTTACATTCATTAAATAATTCATTCATTGATTTTTAAAAATATAACAAAATAAAATATGGTACTATAAAACAAAAACTATCATATCAAAGTTGAACAAGACAAACCAACAGTAATAAAAGAGCACAAGAGAAGGCACAAGAAAAAAAGAGCCACAGGACCACACACTGAGCAATTCCATAAAAACACTAAACTGGAACCCATAGTATATACTTTGATGACCAGGCACAGACCCATGCAGGCCAGTCCATGCTGCTTCGGTCTCTATGATTTCATAAGAGCTTTGCTCTTGTTGATTTAGAGGGCCTTGTTTTCTTGGTGTCTTCAATCCCTTTGACTTTTACACTACTTTGCACTTCCTCTTCTATGGAGTTCCCTGAGCTCTGAGGGCACAGCTTTCATGTAGACATCTCATTTAGGGCTGGGTGTTTCACAGTCTCTCACATTCTGTGCAGTGTATTGCTGTGGGTCTCTCTATTTGTTGCTATGTGTTGCAGGAGGAAGCTTCTCTGATGATGGCTGAGCAACTCAGTGATATATGAGTATATCAAAATCTCATCAGGGGTCATTTTGTTAATGTTTTTCTAAACAAGCATGATTTCATTTTCTAATAAGTCCCTTTGCTATTGGTTGGGAGAGAGGAAGAACATGATTGAAATATATTTAAATTAAAGGAGCAGAACCTTGCTGCAGTGCAGTATCAAGGTCAGAGAGTTTATGAGAGATGCAACCAGGTGTGTCAGAACAAGCAGCTGCGTATGTGGTATGGAGACTGCTATGAAAACTTTCTGGATATTCCCATGAGTCTCTGGGTCACTGAGCAAGACAAGAAACTGCCTGGGCCTGCTGACAGTAAGTGCCTCTCTCTGCCTTGTCCAGTGAAAATCTACTAGTGTAAGAACTCTGCTCTTCCGCGGGAAGCCTATTCTTTTCTGATTGGTAACAGAGGAGGAGTGGATCTGGGGGAGAGGGTAGATGGGAGGTAGAAGTTAGGCCTTTACTGAAATTAGTAGTCAGTTCAGATTAGCATCTGGCAGCACATAGGAAGAGCTTGATGCTCTTTTAACCTGCTGAAATGGACAAAGCCCAGTTGTGGCCAGACAATATTCCCCATTGAAAGGGAATTGCTAAGAAACCACACAAGCTGCAAAGATGATGTTCCTGTGGGAAAACCACAAGACTGCTGGACATTGGGAGAGACTTTCTGAACCCTCCGCCAAGAATCTCGAGATAATGTGATAGATAAGCCAGAAACCATGCAGTGCTCTCTTCCGCCTGCCCTCATCAACTGAGAAGTCACACTGGAAAAGTGTACAGCAAGGAATACCAAAATGGTCATAATCTGAAAGGCAGAGTCCAAGAGAGAAAGACTTTTCATTGCAAGTTAGCCTGAGAAAGATCCTTTGCCATAATTCAGCCCATAATCCTGCTTCAAACAAAACGAAACAAGCCACAACAAACGAAAAAATCCAAATAAAATGAATATAAAAAATAAGCTGCAATAAGCTTTATAGTCTTAAATGCCTGTAATTCCTGATCCTATCACTTGGGATTGGAGGCAGGAAGATCAAAAGTTCAGCTATCTTGGATTGCATGAGTGGTGGCAAAGTAGGCAGAGATGGGAAACTGCTCAGAGTAACTATAGGCCATGAAGACTGTGGAAAACTCAGCCTCAGTTTGGCAGTTGGAAAAGACTGATTTTATAAACAATCTGATGGTTGAAATAAATTGGCCTTGAGAATTGGCAACGTAAGGCCCAACGGACTTTAAGTTTGAAAGAGACTACCCGATGGGACTGCCGTAGTAGGGACTAGGAGTGGAGGGAGAGGAAACTGCAGTTGGGATGTAATATATGAAAGAAGAATAAATTTTAAAAATTAAAACACTAAATTAAAAAGAAGGGGATTCTCCCTTAAGCCTCCCAGTTAAAATCCAGGAGACCAAAGCACAGAAACTGCATGCATCTTGCTCAGCTTCCAGAGGATACTGATGGTCCCTGTGTCACATATGAGTGGCAAGGAGGCTCAGGACCATGAAGACACTGTAAGGATGAGCCTCTTGAATTTGCTGGGTTTAAGGCAGAGTGATGCTGAGTCCTCACACTATGTAAGAATGCTGTGCTAATGAACAGCTCTCCAGGCTTGCATTATGTATTTGGTAGTTATTTTACCTGAGACTGGATCTCATGCAATCCAAGATAGCTGAATTTTTTATCTTCCTGCCTCCACTCCCAAGAGACAGGATTAGGATTACAGGCATTTAAGTCTATGAAGTTTATTGAAGCTTATTTTTTTAATAATTTATTTTTTATTTCTTCAAGTTACATCTCAATCACAATCCCCTCCCTACTCGCCCCTCCAGTCCCACCCTTCCACCCTCCTCCCCCTCAACCCCCCCAACCTCTTCTCTTCTTTTTTTTTTTTAGATTAAGGTATTTCTTTTTTCCCCCCAACAGTTCTCCCTTTCAGTCCAAAAAATGGTTCTTTTTCTTATAACTATAAATACAATACAAAACAACAGAAATAAATAGGCCACAATTATAAGAGTTATATGGCTTAGCATACATTCCCAATGTCCAGTCCATATGTATTTGGCACCTGACTTTAACATTCTACTATCTAACCATCTCCATGAGTTTAAAGTTCTATATTTAACTCAGCTTTCATACTAACTTGCCTCATAATTTTAAAAATATCTTCTTAGATCCAGAACACTCTCTTGATTCCTAAACAACTCAAAATTTAACTATGAGACTCTAGCTAACTATTGTTCAACCACCTCGGAGACCTGAGAGGGATAAATATATCTGATTATATGGGAAGTGCAGGGCCTGCAGCTTCCAAAACTAAAAAATGACATACCAGTGGCTGCCTGGACAGTTCCCATTTTCTCTCCATACATTACAGCATCAATCTTCAGCCATTTGGCCCCATTTCTCCAACAGACATTGGTTGTAGAGCAGGAATTATGAAGGTCTTACCTACCCTGTCTTGGCAGAGCTAGGCTGTCAACTTATCTGCTTCCAAGTTTTGTCCTGTTTGGACAGAAGTCTGTCTACAGTTGAAGCAAGGGATTTTTCTTGCCAAGAGAACGGCTTACCACCAATTCAATCATCTCCCACTGGAGATTTATTTGGTTTTTTTGCTTGTTTGTTTGTTGTGGTTTGTTTTTGTTTTGTTTGAAACAGGATTATACTTTGTAACCCTGGCTATCCTGGAACTCACTAGGTAGACCAGGGTGTATTAAATCTCATAGAGTTTCTGGCCTCTGACACCAGCGTGCTCTGATTAAATTTGCATCCTACCACCCCCCTGGCCAATAACACACATTTTAGACAATATGTGGCATGCATCTTTTTGGGGAAATAATTTTTTGGGGAGTTCTTACAAGTGACATCTTATGTTTTCTGTTAATAGGACAGTGCTTAATTTTATTCCATTGCTGTGATGAGGATTGAAACAATCCCAAGGCCTAAGCCTGCCACACCAGTGTTGTACAACTGAGCCACACCACAGCCCAAGATCAATATTTTTGTAGATGATTAAAAACAGAAAAGAGATGCACATAGTGGTATATGTCTGTAATCTTGATGTGTGGGAGGCTGAAGCCACATAATTTCAAGTTCAACCTAGGAAACTAAGCATTGTGAAAGGGAGAGTCTTTCATAAAGAGTATCAAAATCCTTTCTCAAGGGAATTTTTGTGAGATTCATGAGTGTCTTCTCACATAAAGTCTAGGTTTGGAAAGCATATTTGAGTGAGCTATTTGAATAGGCAGAGCATGCCTAGATTTCAGGAATGGAGCGCAAATGACTCAAAGACCACTGCATCACTGATGACACTGATGACCACCTTGCAAAGGTTACAGCTCATAACCCGGGAACTTGGAGTACACTGCATAGCCTGCTGGCAGATCAAGAATTTGTACAGTGTCTTTCCAATTGTCTCAATTGGCCTTAACCTCTTCCAGACAGGTGGGCTATTTTCTGCTGCTTCCAGGTAGCTGGTGTGGTATCAGAGGCTTCTTTAAAGTTCAGCTTTCTTCCATTAGATAGGGACTCTCAGCTTTTACTATTTACTCTGGCTTGGAGGGTCTAGCGAATCTAGTCAGCTTCAGGGACTTCTTAATCTATTTTGAGTTATTTACCTTTCTGGTTAGAGAGATTTCTTGTAGAATAAAATGTTTCAATCTGTTACAGAAGAAGTGGGATGGCATGAAGTTTAAAAAGTATTTCTTTCCTTAGATTCTTGCGTATGCTCACTCTTTGATCCTTACCCTGGAGAGCAGACAATAAAGTTTCTGGTGCTAGAATACAGAGTGTCTTGAGTAAAACTTTTTGACTTATCCTTTCACCTGCCCCAACACTTTCATAACTCTTGTTTGTTTGGGAATTGAGTTGTATTTGTTTGTTGACTATTGTTTTGCTATATATAACTTGTCTGACATGGAAACTTTGATCCCCCTTACCTCTGCCTTTCAGTGCTAGGATCACAGGTGGTGGACCTACCTCCAGGCACAGGCACCTGAATCTGACACCCCTTTGCCTCTAACTTCTGTCCTCTTCCTTTATTCTCCATCAACAAATACAGATTTACTTTTCTGGACTTACCTGTCATTAATGAAGGCAAGATGCTTTCACAGACTGTGTAGCATAGGTTGACCTCAAACTCTCAGCAATCCTATTGCTGGGCTTCTTCACTCCTGAGATTACTGGCATGCCCATTCAGCCTAGCTCACACTTACTGTATGTGAACATCCCAGCTCTAAAATCTTCTCCCAAAGTTCAGAACAGTGAGTTATAAACCAAGTGGAAATAAGACTTAGAAGTCCCAGGAAACAGTTATAAGTGTCCTGGTGCTAGATTTGAACATATAACTCAGGCTGTTTTTGTTTGTTGTGTTTTGGTTTGGTTTGGCAGGGCTGGTTCTCCCATACTCATGCTCTCAGGGCCTGCTCATCCACAATCCTCACATACAGAGCCAGTTGTACTATGCTGCCCAGTTGGGGTATAATAGTTTTTTTTTAATCTTTTTATTGTTTTTTTATTTTGTGAATTTCATATCATACACCTTGTTCCCACTCATCTCCCTCCTCCCCTCAGACCCACCCTCCACCCTTCAAAGCTCTCCCAACAGAAAAAAAATCTCATTGTTGAAGCTGTGGTGTGTCTCAATGTGTCCCACAATATTCCCTTTTGTCCACACTCTTTTGCCTGCCAATGTTCATTATAATGAATCCTTGGTATGTTACAAGGCCACTGGCTTCTGCTACTTTGCCAATACTGGAACCTCACTGGGACTACTCTCAGATATCCTGATGTTGCCCTATTTCGTGAAGATCCTGTATTTTTTGGTGTGTGGAGTTGTCTTCTTAATGCACTCCAGCAGTTCATCCATGGGGTATATGGTAGGGTGGGCCAATTCAAAGCCCTAGTTCTGGGACTGCAACCACTACATCTAGGCCCAGTTCTACTGTGCTACCCACATAAGGTAGAGGGCCTCCTCTCCCAAGTGCTGCAGCATGTAAGGGGCTGGTCCAGTTCTCTTGCTTTCATGACCCCATCAGGGCCAACTCTCTCACCTGCTACAAGTGGTGAGGGCAAAAGAGAGTAGAGGGATCTCTCCCTCGTCAACACCACTACAAGGCAGACAAAAGGCAGGGTTGGTTCTCCCATACTCACATTCTCAGGGCCTGCTCCCTCACAACCCCCACATACAGGACAAGCTGTACTGTGTTGCCAAGTCAAGGTGTAGATCCTGCTCTCCTGAGTGCTGTAGATGTGAGGGACCATGAGAGCTCTCTTGCTCCTGTGACCCCATGGGAGACTAAACTTCCATTCACCACTGGTGGTGAGAGCAAAAAGGAGGGGAGGATATCTTTCCCTCACCAACAGCACCAGAAAGTAGACAAAAGGCAGATCTGGCTCTCCCACACTCATGCCCATGGGGCATGATCACCCACAACCACATCCAGGGCCAGGTAGGGTTCTTCTAGTCTCTGGCTGGCTTCCTCTCCTGGGAACCCAACCCATGTTTCCCTGGTGGTCAACATGTGCTAGCTCACTGTCCTGGCCCTTTGACACTTAACTGGAGGTGGTCTCAGTATTGGGTTTTTAGGGAATGTTAGGCTATTATTCATTCAGGTGTTCACAGGTCAGAACACTGAGTATAGACATAAGCTCTCTCTTCTCTTCCACCTACTGATGTACATGTGACGCAGCAGCCACAACTACAATGTCTCTAGAGACAGATTAGTAAAGGTTTTTAAAGACAAGTCTCATGTACAAATTGTGCAACATTATTGAAAGATGTAAGCAGTAAGGTACCTAGATAGAAGGTACACAAAAGTATCTACTGCATGTTTCAACTTACTGTACAACTACAATTAAAGTTTACATTAAAAAGAGAAGCTAGATATGGTGGCACACTGTAGAAGTAAATAATTAAATCATTACCAACATTAATATTATTGTTAATTGGTTGGCAGTGTTAATCCTTAACCCGCTATTATAAATGAGCACAAAGAGATAACTGAAGGATTTTAACAAGTCTTCCCCTGAATTAAGCAATCTTGGCCAATCTAAGCTAGCTCATAGTTCTATCCCTGAATAAAGCCTCTTATAATATAAATACATACCCTGGGCTGCTTTTCTCCATTCTATCCTGATGTTTCAAGCTACATGGAATAAGGCTCTTTTCTCAAACCCATAGCATGTGTACTCTTACCTGATCTTGGCTTCTTCTGGAGGCTTCTTCTACCTACCAAACTTTCTGCTTCAAATGTCCAAACACCTTAGTCCCTCCTACCTCTGTCTTTGCCCAATTTCAGGCCTTAGCATTTATTCAACAAATCAGAGACAATGGTTAGCAAGAAAGGTGACACAGCATTACTTGATGCACAGCAAGCAGGCTTCTGGAGCAGGTTAATTAACATTTAGAATACATGACATCACCTCAACAATTCCCTCCTTTTGTCTAACAAGAAGACTAATTTTTAAAACTCATATAGTAAAAACAGTAAGAACAAATGTGAATCAATTAAGAAACCCCTATATAAAAGTTACACACATAATAATTAGCCTATTTGTATCAGGGAATCTTGAGAAAAATCATCTATCCATCTTAGTATGTCTAAAGATATAAACCTAAATATTTTTTATCATATCCTATATTTATTTTCTTTTATAATTTATTTTTTATTTCTTCAAGTTACGTCTCAATCACAATCCCCTCCCTTCTCCCCCCTCCTGTCCCACCCTTCCACCCTCTTCCCCTCAACTTCAACACCCCCATCTTCTACCCATTTTTTTTTAGCTTAAGGTATATCTTTTTCCCCCCAACAGCACCCCCTTTCAGTCCAACAAATGGTTCTTTCTCTTATAACAATAAATACAATACAAAACAACAGAAATAAATAGGCCACAATTATGAGAGTTATATGGCTTAGCATATAACTCCCAACGTCCAGTCCATATGTATTTGGAACCTGACTTTAACATTCTACTAGTAACCATATCCATGAGCTTAAAGTTCTATATCTAACTCAGCTTTCATACTAACTTGCCTCACAATTTTAAAAACATCTTCTTAGATCCAGAACACCCTCTTGATTCCTAAACAACTCAAAATTTAACTATGAGACTCTAGCTATCTATTCTTCAACCACCTCAAAGACCTGAGAGGGATAAATATATATGATTATATAAGAAGTACAGGGTCGCAGCTTCCAAAACTAAGAAATGACATACCAGTGGCTGCCTGGACAGTTCCCATTTTCTCTCCATATCCTATATTTATAAACCTAAAGACTTGATATCGATTTGGAAATATGCTTTCAAATCCTAAACAACTCAAGTTTAATTGAAATTTTATATCTATCATGTCTTCACCCCATCAAAGACATAAAAGGGATAAAGTTATTATATGAGTGAGTAGAAAGATAGGAGAGCAGCTTCCAAAAAGAAAAATGACAGTTTTCTGCCGAGATAGTCCCAAATATCTCTTGATAACATTGGAGGATCATCTTCAGCCTTCTGCCAAGCATACCTTAAAGACTAAATTGTACAACAAGAAATAAGAAGGATTTACTCACTCTGTCTCTTCAGAATCAGGCCACCGACTTACCTGCATTTAAGCTCTGGTCCATCTTTGGACTGAGAGAGCAGGGTGTGTTTTTGCCTAGTAAAAATTATCTTCTAATGGAGATTTTTGATGTTCATCATCTCCTTCTAAATCAAATGGGAGCTGTCAGGAGCTGACTGTCTCAAGTCAAACAACACTTAAAATAATAAAAACATCTTTAAATGCCATTTCTGCAAGTTTCTGAGGGTTTTTGAAGACATCTGTTGATTTATTTATAAATCTATCATCTATCTATCTATCTATCTATCTATCTATCTATCTATCTATCTATCATCTATCTTATGTTTGAGCAGACAAACTGTATATTTTTAGCCATTTATTATCTGTTTAACCAAGGAAGAATATTTTTGTGATAAATTAAGACTAGTATTTGACATGACCAAGAGCTTGGCTGGCCAGACATCAACCTGGATTACCCAGTCTCCTAAATAGATTGCAATAGCAACCCATAAAAGGATTGGAAGCAAATCTGTACTTTTAAATGAGTTGTATAGGCACAATACCTTATATAAGGGTTGAAATATACATGTATGTGTGTGACAATATAAAATTATATACCAATGAATCAAAAATTACTCTTATTTTTGTATCAACATAAAATAAATTTATACCCATCTACCAATAGGTAACCTTATTTTGAGAATAACAATATTCTAAGTTGTAGAGGAAATTCAATATTCTACCTTTATATCTTATCATTTCTATATTATATACCCATATTCCCCCTCTTTTTCTTTTCAAGTATTCTCTCCCTATATAAGAGAGAAAAGATAGTGAAAAGAAAAAAAGAGAGAAGTCCCTGAATTTAATCTCCTATACCTTCCTTAACAACCATTTAACAGCTTGTAACCAATCCCCCTACATAACATTTATAGCGCACCAAATGACCAAAGAAATCACCCAACTGATCTTTAGGGAATGGGGTGCCCCCCTCTGAAAATTGGTTCCTGCTGATTTGGGATGTGGGAAACCTGTTTGGAGGCCCAAATAAAATGGAAAAGTAGATAAGCATGTTAATTGTAACATTTGTTGTCCAGTCTCTATTCACTGAAGAATTTGAATGTCCTGAGCAGTTTGTAGTCTAAATCTGAACTTTGGGTGGGAAAGTTCAGGGCTTTACTGAAGTCCTAGCTGGAACAGTCTTTGAGGCTAGATCATCTGGGCTACTTGTTTTGTCATTATTTTCATTCTGTCTTTGGCTCTGAAAAAAAATTTCTGCTCTAAATTTGAGCAGGTGAAAGGTGTATATCAGCGTTGTAAATTCATTTAAAACATAAACTCCATCTGTGTCAGATGAAAGATTGGAATATCATGAACACCAGACAGTTAATAAAATACTCTTACCACGTCAAGACATTCATGTCTCAGTTCATAGGAGGTTCTCTCTGATAGATCTAATCTTTATTAGTTTTGTTGATAACCACATTTTTTAATTCCCTGTGGACACATAGGCATAACCACATCCCCATCTTAAAACTATTCCAGGTTTTCACTCTAGAGTCAAAATATCCTAATAGTATATTGGCTGATTTGATTCCTCAGTCTTTTTCTATAACCCAGAGTCTCTCAGCTGCAGTGGTACCTTTTTCATCAACATTTAGTAAATTCAATGATAGAAAAGCATTGTGTAATCTATCCCTGGGATCCTTTAATTCCTCCTTTTGTTTAATAAACATCTCCTTTAAGGTAGGACTAACTCTTTCTACAATTGCTTGTCTTGTAGGACTATGTGATATTCCAGTAACATGCTTTATAATATGCAAAGTGTTGCTTCATTTTATTAGATACATATGCAGGAGCATTATAAGTCTTGATTTGTGCAGGTATTCCCATAAATGTCACTATTTCTAATAAATGTGTAATAACACAATCATCTTTTTAAGAACTTAAAGCTGTTGCCCATTGGAATCCTGAGTATGAATCAATGATATGATGTACATACCTTTGTTTTCAAAATCCTGCAAAATGAAACACATCCATTTGCCAAATTTCATTCTTTTTAGTACCTCTAGGGTTACTCTCAGCAGGTAATGGAGTTTTGTTGCACAGAGAGAACACATAGGGCATTTTTTACATTATTTCTCTGGGTTGTTACCAGGTAAGAGAGAATTTTTTCTTTAAACTTGAGCTGTTAACATGATGTTTCTCATGAAATTTTGAGGCTTCTAACACATTTCCTATTAGTAATTGGTAATCTTCTTCATTTCCTTGTTTGAATGAACCTGGAAAACTTGTATGAAACTGAATATCAGTAATATATAATGGATTTTTTCTACTTCTGGTGACCTGCTGAAATTGCATAAATAATGAATTTAATTCTGAGTTATCAGGAATAAATTCAGCAGTTTCTATATGCAACACAACTCTTTCTGCATATAGAGAATCAATAATTGTGTTTAGAATTTCAGGAAAATCTAACAACAACATAAGGATTGCATACAATCCTGCTTTTTGAACTGAGGTATATGAACTTTTGATTACCTTGCTGATTTTGTCTGCCTTATAACCTGCCATTCCCATCTTGTTATATTCTGTTTCTTTTTTTTTAAATTTCATGGCTTCATGCCTCCACCATGATAACCATTGTAATTGGTGACTATCTTCTAGTAAATCTGACATTAATCACTTCCAATATTGGGGAATGACCCTATTTTGTATAGCTCAATTATTTAACATTTGCTTAAAGAATGATGAATACATTCCATATAAAACAATAGACTCCTTAAATTGCTTTAAATCCCATATGTCTGTTGGACACAATGTTAACTCTTCTTTGGCTTGTGTGTCATTATTACTAGGCCTAAATTGAAACATAACTGGAAAAGCTGATGGTGATTGTGTAGTACCAAGTAGCTCCTTGTAAGTATGGGAGCCCACATGAACACAATTACCTACCTGGTCTTCTACTGGTGCACAAGGTGGCTCTGGAGACCTGGCTAGGAAAGAATGTGGCATTTTCCTAGTTTCAGTCACCTGCTCTGGCTGATTTTTCTTAAGCTCCTCCATCTGCATTTGCATATTTTCCTAATTTTATAGCAAGCTTCTTCTTTTTTTTTTTTTTTTTTAGTTTCCGTTTCTTTTTTTTTTTATATAAATACTTTATTTTTTTTTTCTTCAAGTTACATCTCAGTAACAAACCCCTCCCTATTCCCCCTTCCTAACCCGCCCTTCCACCCTCTTCCCTCCAGAGGTTTCCCCTTTCAGTCCAACAGCTGGTTCCTTCTCTTATAACAGTAAGTATTATACAAAACAATAGATATAATTATGCCACATTTATGAGATTAAATTGGCCCAGTATACCTTCCCAATGTTCAGTTTATACCTATTTGGCCCCTGACTTTAACATTCTACTATCTACCCAGCTCCATGAGTTTAAAGGTCTATATGTGACTCAACATTCATACTATCTTGCAACACACTTTTAAGAGTATCTTCTTAGATCTATAACACCCTCTTGATTCCTAAACAGTTCAAAATTTAACTATAAGATTCTATCTGTCTATTCTTCAACCACCTCAGAGACCTGAGAGGGATAAATATATTTGCTTATATAGGAAGTGCAGAGCCTGCAGCTTCCAAAACTAAGAAAGAACATACCA
>CAJQZJ010016246.1:3371646-3405852 GCA_907164525.1 Lophiomys imhausi | reverse complement strand
AGACTGTATCAGAAACTTAGGTATTCACTAAATCTAACTTATATTAACCTATCAGCCCCTTCATATCCCCTTTCTTGTAAAATAAAAAATAAATCTACAAGCATAACTACATATACAATGTAAATAAATTGTCTATGTACAATACATAAACAATAACTTTGAATTTTCTTCAATGTACATTATAGCAAGAGTTAAAATAACCTTAAACTTCTCACAATACATAGTTGTATTTACATCTTTTGACAATCAAAAGACATGCAAACAAAATGATTTTAAATTCTTATCAATAGGCTTAATTTCTGTTATATACAAAATATTTTTAAACATGTATCAATAAACAGAATCTTAAATTTCTAACAATATAAACAAAATATTTTTTAAAGAGAGAGACAAGGAATGGAGAAAGAAAGAAATCCCTAACTCCAACCCATATATTTTTCTCTTTTTTTTTTTTCTGTAACCATATGAATCCATGATGTCCTGAGTGCTCCAGCTGAAGTAGAACAGCTTTCCAAGATGATCTCTCATTAGAATCTGAAAGGGAAGATTCTGAGGAAAAACCTGACCATGCCACTCCAACCTCTACTGTTCCATTCATTATATCCATTCATCGCAAATGACAAATTCATCTTATGCCATTCATCACAAACATTACACACAGACAATCACAATACATAACATAGGACAACAAAATTTTCATTCCACCTCCTGGGAATGAAGTTGAAAATATTTTTTGGGCACCCTTTAAAAATTGAGATATTGGCCAATTCCTGGGATGGTCAGCTATAGCTTTTTGTTGTCTAGGTCTCTATATGATCGATCATTTTGGGCTAGCCCTTTTAAAGTTGATTTGCATGCATTTTTTTTAAAATTAGTAACTGAAGCAGTCGTTAGGCTGAATCGTTTGGCCTATTTGTCTTGATATTGTCATTCAGACTTTTGCTCTGAAAATAAATTTTTTCTTTAAGGAGGAGAAAGGCATAGATTAATTTTGTAAGTCCATTCGAAGCATGAACTCTGTCCATCCTGGATAAAAGATTGGAATATCATTAACACCATAAACTTAATAAAATATTCTTACCATGCGAAGACATTCATATTTCAGCTAATGGGAGGTTCTCCCTGGTCAGATCTAATCTTTATAAGTTTTGTTGGTAACCACATTTTTTCATTCCCTGTAGACACATAGGCATAACCACGTCCCCATCTCAAAACCATTGCAGGTTTCCACTCTAAAGTTAACATATCCTTATAATATATTGGTTGATTTAATTCCTCAGTTTTTTGTATAACCCAATGTCTCTCAGCTGCAGTGGTACCCTTTTCACCAACATTTAGGAAATTCAAAGTTAGCAATGCATTGTGTAATCTATCCCTGGGATTCTTTAATTCCCCCTTTTGTTTAAAAAGCATCTCTTTTAAGGTACGATTAGCTCTTTCTACAATTGCTTGTCCTGTAGGATTGTGTGGTATACCAGTAACATGTTTTATATTGTAATATGCAAAGAATTGCTTCATCTTATTAGATACATATGCAGGAGCATTATCAGTCTTAATTTGTGCAGGTACACCCATAAATGCCATTATTTCTAACAAATGTGCAATAACACAATCAGCTTTTTCAGAACTTAAAGCAGTTGCCCATTGAAACCCTGAGTATGTATCAATGGTATGATGTACGTACCTTTGTTTTCCAAATTCTGCAAAGTGAAAAACATCCATTTGCCAAATTTCATTCTTTTTAGTACCTCTAGGGTTACTACCAGCAGGTAATGGAATTTGGTTATACAGAGAACACGTAGGACATTTTTTAATTATTTCCCTGGCTTGTTGCCAGGTAATAGAGAATTTTTTCTTTAAACCTGAACTGTTAACATGATGTTTCTGATGAAATTTTGAGGCTTCCAACACATTTCCTATAAGTAATTGGTCAATTTCCTCATTTCCTTGTGCCAGTGGACCTGGCAACCCTGTATGGGATCGAATATGGGTTATATATAATGGATTATTTCTACCTCTGATGATCTGTTGCAACTGTATAAATAAAGAAGTTAATTCTGTGTTATCGGGAATAAATTCAGCAGTTTCTATGTGCAACACAACTCTTTCTGCATATAGAGAATCTGTAATTATGTTAAGAGACTCTGGAAAATCTAATAACACCATAAGGATTGCATACAATTCTGCTTTTTGAACTGAGGTATATGGACTTTTGATTACCTTGCTGATTTTGTCTGTCTTATAACGTGCCATTCCCATCTTGTTAGCATCAGTATAGAAGGTTGGTGAATCAGGAATTGGTGTTCCCTTTACAATACGAGGAAGAATCCAAGTAGTTCTTTTTATAAATTGTATACGTTTGCTTTTTGGAAATTTGTTATTAATTTCTCCCAAATAATTACTGCAAGCTCTTTGCCAATCTTCATTGATTACCCACAATGACATAATCTCAGCATTAGTAAGAGGCACTACTATTTCAGCCGGGTCCATTCCTGATAATTGACGTAGTCTTATTCTACCTTTTACAATTAATTCAGATATCTTTTCTATGTATGTCTTTAATTTTTTACTTTGTTTATGTGGTAAGAAAATCCATTCCATAATACTATCTTCCCGTTGCATAATAAGCCCTGTAGGAGAATGAGCTGATGGTAAAATGACCAAAATACAATCAAGTTGGGGATCAATTCGATCTATGTATGCATCTTGCAATCTTTGTTCTACCAACATTAATTCCTTTTCTGCCTCAGCAGTTAAACATCTTGGACTGTTTATATTTGAATCCCCTTGTAATGTTTGAAACAAATTACTTAACTCATGAGTACTTAAACCAAGGGTGGGCCTTAGCCAATTTATATCTCCCATTAATTTTTGAAAATCATTAAGAGTTTTCAATTGATCTCTACGGATTTGTACCTTTTGCGATCTTATTCTCTGTTGACTTATTTTATAACCCAAATAGTTGATTGAATCTCCTCTTTGTATTTTTTCAGGCGCAATTTTTAACCCCCATAGTGGTAGAATTCTTTGCATTTCCTTAAATAAGTTCTCTAAAACAACTACATCAGAATCAGCCAACAAAATATCATCCATATAATGATAGATAATAGATCGAGGAAACTGCTTACGCATTATTTCTAATGGTTTTTGTACAAAATATTGACACAGAGTTGGACTGTTCAACATTCCCTGTGGAAGTACATTCCAACAATACCTCTTGATTGGCCTACTGTTATTAAGAGTAGGTACAGAGAAGGCAAACCTTTCCCTATCATTCTTATGCAATGGAATTGAGAAAAAGCAGTCTTTTAAATCAATTACTATTAAAGGCCATGACTTTGGTAACAGAGAAGGTAAAGGCATACCAGGCTGCAAAGGCCCCATAGGTTGAATTACTCTATCCACAGCTCTAAAATCTGTTACCATTCTCCATTTACCCCATTTCTTTTTTACCACAAACACAGGAGAATTCCATGGGCTGGTAGACTCTTCTATATGATGAGCCTCCAGCTTTTCTTTTACCAATTGCTCAATAGCCTCCAATTTTTCCTTTGTTATGGGCCACTGCTCTTGCCACACTGGTTTATTTGATAGCCATTTCAAGGGTAAGGCTGTTAGAATTTCAGCAGTGGCCCCTAGTATAAATTTGGAAACTCAATACCTGGGGTGTCCTGTGTTTGGACACTAGATATAGCTTGCAGTTGTTTTTGAGTACTCATACCAATACCTTCCTCAAAAGTATCTATAATCTTAATGTCTGGGGTGTCCTGTGTTTGGACATTAGACATAGCTTGCAATTGTTGTTGAGTACGCATATAAATACCTTCCTCAAAAGCATCCATCATTTCATCATTTGTTATTTCTGACATTGCAGGAATATTAATTTGAGTACCCCATTGTTGTAAGAGATCCCTTCCCCATAAATTTATGGGTACAATTGCCACATAAGGTCTCAACTTCCCTGTTTGCCCTTCTGGTCTCACACAATTAAGCCATCATACACTTTGTTTTACATGTGATAATTTACCAATTCCTATAAAATGTGTAGGAAACCTTTGAAGTGGCCAGTTTGGATTCCAAGATTCCCGTGAGAGGACAGTGACATCCACTCCTGTGTCAAGCAATCCTTCTATTTCAATACCATTCATTTGTATTTTTAATTTTGGTCTCTTATCACTCACCATTGTTTGCCAATACACATGTTTTCCAGTATTTTCAACTGCTCCTGCTCTGTCTATTAAAACAACCTTGCCCTTGGTGTACATAAACAGCAGCAGTTGGGCAATTTTGTCCCCTGCATTAATTGTCATCTCTTTCCATGTGGATGTCATAATTTTAATTTCTTCCTTGAAGTCTCCATCTATAATACCTGGATGAATAAAGAATCCTTGACAAGTTAATCCATTTTTTCCAAATATTAATCCTATTGTCCCTGATGGTAAAGGACCATAGATACCAGTGGTTAACATATAACATTCATCTGTTTTGGATAATGTTTTAGATTGATCTGTGGTCAAATCTAAAATTGTAGTACCTTCAGTAGCCTGTAAAAGATCAGCAATAGTTAATTTTGTTCTTCCTGCCTGTTTGTTTCCCTCTGGTTGGATAATGGATGATGGTTCACATTGTTTTGGGGGGCCTGAACCAATAGGCCCCTCCCCTCGTTTCCCAGCAAGGGGTTACCTCTGACATCTGTTTCAGCTCTACAATCCCGGAACCAGTGTTTACTTTTTCCATAACAAGAAAAAAAATCCTGGAGACCTTAACCTTCTATTGCCATTAAAAGCCGTTCATTCCCTTCTATAACCATATTCTGCAGAGTCCAGGCACCTATCATTTCTAGTTCTGGAGGTTTCAGCCTTACGATATCTTTGGAAATGACCAAGTTCACCATTTTTAAAGCACTCATTAAGACCCCTAGCAACTGCTTGTGCTATGACATTAGTCTGATGCTCCTGAAAACCAATATCAGCTGTTTCTCTTATCCATTCATCTACTGGGGCTCCTCGAGCTTTCAATGGCCTAATTGCCCTTTGACATTAAGCATTTGCATTTTCATATTCCAAGGCATTTATCAAGTCCTGTCTGGCATCAGGGTTATCTACATCTCTCTCCACAGCTGAAGTCAATCTCCCTAAAAGTCTGAGAAGGTTTCCTGAGGACCTTGTATTATCTTGGTAAATGAAGTAAACCTTTTCCCAGCCTCAGCCACCATATTCCAGGCTCTCAGAGCTGCAACAGGACATTGTTTTATGACAACATCTTCAAATTGAGTCTGTAACCGTATGTCAGCATAAGGTCCCTCACCAAGCATTTGGTGGGTTGTGACATTTATTCCCCTTGCCATATTTTGTTGCTCTAATTCTTTTGGCTTCATGTCTCCACCATGACAACCATTGTAATTGCTGGCTACCTTCTAGCACAGCTGATATACTGCATTCCCCTTCCAATCTTGGGGAATGATTCTATTTTGTATAGCCCAATTATTTAGCATCTGTTTAACGAATGATGAGTGCATTCCATAAGACACAATAAACTCCTTAAATCTTTTTAAATCCAAAAGTCTATTGGATGCCATGTTAATTCCTGATGGAGTTGACCATTATTATCATCAGGCCTAATTTGAAACATAACTGGAAAAGCTGATGGTGATTGTGCAGTACCACACAGCTCCTCTGGGGGAACACTAGGTTCCACATTAGTAACATTACCTACCTGGTTTTCTACTGGTACACACGGCGACTGTGGAGACCTAGCTAGAAAAGAACTTGCCATTTTCTCAGTTCCAGTTACCTGCCCTGCCAAAATTTTCTTAAGCTCCTCAATCTGCATTTCCATACCTTTTAATTGTGTAACAGGCATCTTCCTGACAAACCAATAAAAGAAAAAAAAGTAAACAGCATAAAACATTCGGTTTGATTGAAAAACAGTGTTGAGGTCAGCAGTAAACATTGCCATATTGTCAACAACTGGCATCATAGTTTCAAAATCTGCAGTTTTCTCTATAGTTTTGAAAATAGAATTACCCATAATGTCACCCCACATTGAGCGCCACCTGAAACTGCAAATTAATTAATTAATGTAGTTATTAGTAAGTATAAATGTAAGAGTAGGCTGGCAGAGTAGCTGGCAGCTTGGCAGAGGAGCAGGTGGCCTGGCCCGAATGCCTTAACCAGTTGCTTAATATCCTGGAAAAAGAGCCCCAGGACCAAGGGTGGCCTACACCACCTGTAACCTAAACTCTGTTAATTAATGTAAGTTGGTATATTAGGCCAGTAGAATTACAGGCGGCTTGGCAGGAGATTCGCCTGGGCTCAAGGGGAGTCTGGGAGTCCAACAGCCTGGGATTGCTTGGACTGAGGGCCTATAAGCTGCTGCAGTCTTTTTCCCAATAATTAAACACACCAAGACCTTTTAATGTTTTAATGCTTAGCCCTTAGCTGGGCAGACTCTCAATTAGCTACACTAAGTTAACCCGGATCACCTAATCCCAAACCACCATGTGCCTGCGATTACCTTCCAGCATTCTCCAGATGTCTGTCTCCTTCTGTGTCTCCTGGCAGAAAAAGAGAGAGTCTCTGTGTGAGTCCAGAGTTCCTGTCCTGATCTCAGGAAGTCCCGCCTTCCTATACTCTTTCTGCCCAGCTAATTGGCCATAAGTGACTTTTATTAACCAATCAAGAGAATGCCTCAGAAGGGGCGGTAACCAGATCTCAGCATTTAATTCAATGTATCAGAAACAATATTAGACCTTCCCTCAACACACCACTCTCATCACTGGACAGATCAATGATGCAGAAACCAAACAGAGAATTAATAAACCTCACAGATGCCATGAATCAAATGGACCAAATTGATGTCTACAGAGAATTTCACCCCAAAACAAAAGAATATATTTTCTTCTCCACACCACATGGAACCTTCTCCAAAATCGACCATATAGTCAGTAACAAAGCAAGCCTCAACAGATACAGGAAATTTGAAACTACCCCTTGTAACTTATCAGACTATCATGGAATAATGCTAGACTTCAAAAATAACAAAAACAACAGAAAGCCTGAAAATACATGGAAACTTAACAACTCTCTACTCAATGACCTGGGTCAGGGAAGAAATAAAAAAATAAATTTAAGTCTTCTTAGAAATAAATGAAAATGAAGGCACAACATATCCAAACTTATGGAACACATTGAAAATCCTGCTAAGAGGAAAATTTATAGCACTAAGTGCCTTCAAAAAGAAATTGAATCATTCCCATACTACCGACCTAAAACCCACACCTGAAAGAGCTAGAAAAAAAAAAAAGAAGCAAACACTCCCAAGATGAGCAGATGGGAGGAAATTATCAAACTTGGGGCTGAAATCAACAACTTATTAACAAAAAGAACAATACAAAGAATTGACAAAACCAATAGTTAATTCTTTATGAAAATGAACAAAATAGACAAACACTTAGCCAAACTAACTAAAAAGCAGAGGGAAAATACTCAAATCAAAAAAATCAAAAATGAAAGGGGGAAATAGCCACAGACATTGAGGAAATCCAAAGAATCATTAGGTCCTACTTCAAAAACTTCTACTCCATAAAATTGGGAAACTGAAATGAAATGGACAATTTTCTTGATAGATTCAACCCAGCAAGGTTAAATCAAGAACAGCTAAACAAATTAAAGAGTCCTATAAACCCTTAAGGAAATAGAAGAAGTAATTAGAAGTCTTCCAACCAAAAAAGCCCAGGGCCAGATGGTTTCAGAACAGAATTCTACCAGAAATTCAAAGAAGAGCTAACACCAATATTCTTCAAACTCTTCCACAACATAGAAACAGAAGGAATACTGCCAAACACATTCTATGAGGCCACAGTCACCCTGATACCTAAACCTCACAAAGACTCAATGGAGAAAAAAAATTTCAGACCAATTTCCCTTATGAACATGGATGAAAAAAATACTTAATAAAATACTTGCAAACTGGATCCAAGGTCACATCAAAAGTATCATACACCATAATCAAGTAGGCTTCCTCCCAGAGATGCAGGGATAAGAAATTCCATCAGTGTAATCCACCACATAAACAAGCTGATAGAAAAAAAACCACATGATCATCTCATTGGACTTTGAAAAAGCTTTTGACAAAATCCAGCACTCTATGCTAAAAGTCTTGGAGAGATCAGGCACACAAGGACTATACTTAAACATAATAAAGGCAATTTGCAACAAGCAAATAGCCAGCATCAAACTAAACAGTGAGAAACTTAAAGCATTTCCTCTAAAACCAGGGACAAGGCAAGGCTGCCCACTCTCTCTGTATCTCTTCAAATTAGTACCTGAAGTTTTAGCTAGAGCAATAAGACAACTAAAGAATATCAAGGGGATACAAATTAGAAAAGAAGAAGTCAAAATATCCCTATTTGCAGATGACATGATAGTATACAGAAGTGACCCTAAAAATTCCACCAGAGAACTCCTACAGTTGATAAATTCCTTCATCAAGGTAGCTGGATACAAAAATCAATTCAAAAAATCTGTAGCCTTTATTTACACAAAAGATAAATGGGCTGAAAAAGAAATAAGGGAATCAATACCCTTCAACACCCAACAATAGCCACAAATAATATAAAATACCTGGGGGTAACTCTAACCAAGCAAGTGAAAGACTTGTATGACAAGAGCTTCAAGTCCCTCAAGAAAAATATTGAAGAAGATATCAAAAGATGGAAAGATCTCCCTTTCTCATGGAGAGGTAGGATCAACATAATAAAAATGGCCATCTTATCAAAAGCAATATACAGATTCAATGCAATTCCTATCCAATACCAACTCAGTTCTTTACATACCTGGAAAAAACAATTCTCAACTTCATATGGAATAACAAAAACAAAACAAAACAGAATAGCTAAATCAATCTTGTCCAATAACAGAACATCTGGATGTATCACAATCCTGAATTTCAAGCTGTACTACAGGGAAATAGTAATAAAAACAGCATGGTACTGGCATAGAAACAGACCAGTTGACCAATGGAATCTAATTGAAGACCCAGAAATAAACCCACACACCTACAGTCACTTAATTTTTGACAAAGAAGCCAAAAACATCCAATGGAAAAAGGAAAGTATCTTCAATAAATGGTGCTGGTCTACTGGATGTCAACAAGTAGAAGAATCCAAATAGATCCATACTTATCATCCTGTACAAAACTTAAGTCTAAATGGATCAAAGACCTCAACATAAATCCGGACTCACTAAAGTTAATAGAAGAGAAAGTGGGGAAAAGCCTGGAACTTATTGGCATGGGTAGCAACTTCCTGAACAGAACACCAATAGCTCAGGCACTAAAACAATCAGTAAAAGGGACCCTATGAAATTGAAAAACTTCTGTAAGGCAAAGGTCACTGTACTTAGAACAAAATGGCAGCTTACAGACTGGGAAAAGATCTTCACCAACCCAACATCCAAAAGAAGGCTAATATCCAAAATATATAAAGAACTCAAGAAACTAAACACCAAAAAAAAAATCAAATAACTCCATCAAAAAATGAGGTATAGAGCTAAACCGAGAATTCACAAAAGAGGAATTTCTAAATGCCAAGAGGCACTTGAAGAAATGTTCAACATCTTTTGGCATCAGGGAAATGCAACTCAAAATGACTCTTGAGATTCCATCTCACACCCATTAGAATGGCTAAGATCAAAAACTCAAATGATAAGCACATGTTGGCAAAGAGAGAACACTCCCCCCATTGCTGGTGGGAGTGCAAACTCGTACAACCACTTTGGAAGTCAATCTGGAGATACCTTAGAAAATTTGGAATAGTTCTACCTCAAGACCCAGCCATACCCTTCCTGGGCATATATCCAAAAGATTCATCACAATACCACAAGGACACTGTCTCAACAATGTTCATAGCAGCTTTATTTGTAATAGCCAGAAATTGGAAACAACCCAGATGTCCTTTAACTGAAGAATGGATAAAGAAAAAACTGTGGTACATTTATACAATGGAATACCACACAGCTATCAGAAATAAGGAAATCATGCAATTCAAAACCAAATGGATGGATCTAGAGAAGCTCATCCTAAGTGAGCTGACTCAGTCCCAGAAATATAAACATGGCATGTACTCTCTTATAAGTGGATATTAACCATACATCACAGGATAACCATCCTACAACCCACAGACCCAAGCAGATAGGAACCTAGCATATCTATCAGGAAAAACTTCACCCAGCAGTGAATCATGGAATCTGCTGCAGGTAGGTGGAACACCTTACCCTAGATGATGTGCCATATCAAGCCCCAGTACAAGAGGAAGGTCTTGGCCCTCACATGGCTGAAGAACTGAGGGAGTATGATATGTGAGGGCCCACCTCATCTGAGGAGGAGAGTACCAAGTAGAGGAATAATAAGTGAAGGAAGGAGGGAGGGAAGAATGGAGGGACAGAGAGAAGGAGGGAGGGATGGGCCAGAAGGGGAGGAGGGAGGAAACTATGTTCTAGAAGTAATTTGAGAAAACAAATTTATTTTGTTTTTATTATCATGTTTATTACATCAAGTTACATCTCCATCATAGTGCCCTTTTTCTACCCTTCCCAGTTCCACCTTCCTACCTTCTCCTCCCTCTCCCACCCATCCCACTCCTCTGATGTGGAGTGTCCCTACAAATCAGCCCTTATCAGTTCAACAGTCATATGAGAGCTAAGAGCTTCCTCTTGCACTGAGGGACTACATGGTAGCACCCCTAGGGCAAATTGTCCCATTGATAGGTAACAAAGTCTATGTTCCTGATCTTTTTGGTGTGTTGGTTGTAGGATAGTTATACTGTACTATATGGCTAAAATACACTCAGAATGAGATTTTCTAGTTCCATCCATTTGGCTGCGAATTTGATGATATTCTTGTTTCTAATAGCTGAATAGTATTCCATTGTGTAAATGTACCACAATTATGTTTATCCATTCATCAGTTGAGGGACATCTGGGTTGTTTCCAGTTTCTGTCTATTACCAGTAAGGCTGCTATGAACATAGATGAGGCTATGTCCTTGTGGTTTGGTGAGGAATTGTTTGGGTGCATACCCAGAAGTGATATGGCTAGGTCTTGAGGTAGGGCTATTCCAAGTTTTCTAAGATATTGCCAGACTCATTTACATAGTGGTTGTACAAGTTTGTACTCCCACTAGCAATGGAAGAGTATTCCCCTTTCTTCACAATGAATGAGAATAAAGCAGGGTGCAGAGAAGAAGACCCAGTGAACCACCAGATTATCCAGTGAGCACACACCATTCATTAAGAGTAGAGAAGGGACACAAACCCTGAACAAGCCTTTCCTATCTCTCAGGTACCTTCACATGCATCAGGAGCCTCCTCCTCAACACCATTTACCTCATTCTTTTGGTGTCCTTCAAAGGATTACATTGCAGATAAATATTTTTGCCACTACACACACCTGATAGACTTTTAGTTCACAGGAATTTATGTGACCTCTTATTCTAGTGAACTGTGTGGACATGGAGAAAGCTGAGCAGCTGCATGTTGTGTTTGGCTAATTGGTATTTAAAATAGCAGGCACTGTACTTTTTCATTACAGTTGGTCTCCAGTAGTGTTAAAAATGTTCCATGAGCAAGTAAACATACAGGTTAGAGGCTCATACACACATTCTAAGGCCAACAAAGATATACACAAACTCACCACAAGTACAAACACAGACACACACACACATCATATTTACATACACGTGCACACACACACACGCACACACACACAAGAACACAGGACTCTCACCCCACTTCTACCTTCAACAAGTGACAGAAACTAACACTCATTGGTCATTGATATCTTTCAATATCAATGCTCTCAAGCCCCCAATAAAGAGACGGAGCCTACCAGAGTTGATGCAAAAACAGGTTTCATTTTTCTGTTGCATACAAGAAACACACTTTAACATCAAAGATAGACATTACTTCAGGGTAGAGGTTAGGTAAAGATATTCCAAGAATATAGGTCTAAGAAACAATCTGCTGTATCAAGCATATTTGGACTTCCCCAGAGGGGTGTTGGATATGCATACAGGCCCCTCTGTTGGATTTGCGGTCACTGGGAAGAACTCTGCAGCTGGACAGAGCAGTGGGATACACTTCCGACAGCAGGTTACACTGCAGCTGTACCTGAACTTGGAAGACAGTGGCTCCAATTGCCAGTATCCAAAGTCAGCTCCAGACAGTCTTAGGAGGAGCGGTGAGAGTGGCAGGAAGGATGGCGGGTGGCCAGGTTAGAAGACAGCTTTGTTCTCCACAGGGTCCAAGCCCTGGGCAGTTGTAGGGTTAATATTGGACTCGTTTGTTAGTACTGGCCCTTCCAGCAGGAAACCAGATCTTCAGCATATATAGTTCTACCCCTAGAGCAGTGAGGTTTTGGCCTGGGGGCACTGCTGAGTGACTTAGCCTAAGGACTTAGTACTGAGGGGTGACAGACACAGAGGTGACCTAGGGACCACCCTCGATGAGCACAAGTCCATCTGGGCCGGGAATGTACTCCCTCCCTGTCAGATACCTTCAGGTCTCCAGCTCACAGACTTAACCCCAAATGTAGGACCTCCAGAGTCCACAGCATCTGTGCCTGGACACCCAGGACCATACCAACAGAGCTGCTACATGCTGAATACACAGTCTGCAACACAGAGAGCTCTGACTTGTAAGCAGTGAAACAATCCTGGGCCACTCCTCATTGCCTGGGAGTGGGCTGCACCAGTTCACAGTGCTTCTTGCTATTAAATGTACATTGACACTGAGAAACCTCTGAGAGCAGCTGGGGAGGACCACAAACATGCTCCTGACACATAAGCTGCAGGGAAGCTAGAGCCCCACTCAACAATGCGTGGCCTGCCAACCTGCACTGTCATCTATACCAAGACCAGTTGGATCCCAGGACCCTACAGGAATACATCCCACCACAACCCCTCACCTGAGTCCCCAGTTGGTACAAAAGAGGAAGGGGTGAGCTCTGGGAGACACACTGAGAACAAACCTCCACACAAGGCCCCATCCAGCATGTGGAAATCTACAGATCACCAAGCAATAAGACTTCTACACCAAAGTGCCCCCCTTGGCACCAAGCCCAGAAGGCACCAGGAAAAAACAGCTAAGAACAACCAAATGGCTAAAGATCAACGAAAGAACAGATCCAAAAAAAGTCAGGGAAATATGACTCCAACAAAATGCAGCTATGCTAGTACAGCAAGCTCTGACCACTCCAACGCAGCTGAAACACATTAAGATAATGACAAATCTATACTCTGGAAAGTGGTAGAGTCCTTTCAAGAAGAATTTAAATCTCTGAAGCAATTCAAAGATTCCACAATTCTACAAGCGAAAGCAACATAGAATATCATTAGAGATCTCCTAGCCAAAGTGGATTATCTTGGACAGAAAAGAGACAAGGCAACAAAGAAATTGGAGCAGGAAATGTATAAAATGAATAAGATGTTTCAAGACATGAAACTGGAAATAGAAGCAATAAAGAAAACACAGTCAGAGATAAGAGTGGAAGTGGAGAATCAAGGGAAGTAAAAAGGAACTACAGATATAAGTATCAAAAATAGGATACAATGCTCTACTTGGAGGAGAATAGAAGAATCTCCAGTGGGAGATGATTGAATTAGTTGCAAGCCTATCTCTTGGTAGGAAAAGCCCCTTGCCCCAACTGTAGACAGAAGGCTGTCCAAAAAGGACAAAACCTGGAAGCAGGTAAGTCGACAGCCTAGCTCTGCCAAGACAGGGTATGTAAGTCCTTCATAACCCCTGCTCTGCAATCAATGTCTGTCAGAGAAATGGGGCCAAATGACTTAAGATCGATGCTGTAATGTATGGAGAGAAAATGGGAACTGTCCAGGCAGCCACTGGTATGTCATTTCTTAGGTTTGGAAGCTGCAGGCCCTGTACTTCCTATAAAATCAGATGTAGTTATCCCTCTCAGGTCTCTGAGGTGGTTGAAGAACAGATATCTAGAGTCTCATAATTAAATTTTGAGTTGTTTAGGAGTCAAGAGAGTGTTATAGATCTAAGAAGATATTTTTAAAATTGTGTTGCAAGTTAGTATGAATGTTGAGTCAGATATAGAACTTTAAACTCATGGAGATGGTTTGATAGTAGAATGTTAAAGTCAAGTACCAAATACATATGGACTGGACATTGGGAATGTATGCTAAGCCATATAACCCTCATAACTGTGGCCTAATTACCTCTGTTGTTTTGTATTGTATTTATTATTATAAGAGAAAGAGCCATTTGTTGGACTGAAAGGAGAAACTGTAGGGGGAAATAAGATATACCTTAAACTTAAAAAAAAGGGAAGAGGATGGGGGATTGAGGGTGGGAGGGTGGGACTGGAGGGGGAATAGGGAGGGGACTGCGATTGAGATGTAACTTGAAGAAATAAAAAATAAAGGAAAAAAATAGGATACAAGAGATGGAAGACAGGATCTCAGGCATGGAAGATTCGATGGAAGAAATCAGGACAACAATCAAAGAAAATGAGAAAGTTAAAAAAAAGTTCTCACCCATAACATCCAAGAAATCAAGGACTCAATGAAAAGAGAAAATTTAAAAATTATAGGCATAGAGGAAAGAGAAGACTTCTGACTCCAGGTCCAGGAAACACCTTCAACCACCATGGAATAAAGCTGGACTTCAACAGCTAAAGAACCAACAGAAAGCCTACACACATATGGAAATTGAACAACCCTTTACTGGATGACTACTGGGTCAGGGAAGAAATAAAGAAGGAAATCAAAGACTTCTTAAAATCCAATGAAAATGAAGGCACAACATAACCAAATCTATGGGACACAATGAAAGCTGTGCTACGAGGAAAGTTCATGGCACTAAGTGCCTTCAAAAAGAAAATTGTGACAGCTCATATTAGCAAATTAACAGCTAAACTGGATGAATTAGAAAAAAAAGAAGCAAACACTCCCAAGAGGAGCAGAATGCAGGAAATCATCAAACTTAGGGCTGAAATCAACAACTTAGAAGCAAAAAGAATGATACAAAGAATCAATGAAACCAAGAGTTGGTTCTTTGAGAAAAGAAAATCAAAAAAATAGACAAACCCTTAGCCAAATTAACTAAAAGGCAGAGGGAAAAAGCCCAAATCAACACAATCAGAAATGAAAAGGGAGAAATAACAACAGATATTGAGAAAATCCAGAGAATCGTTAGGTCCTACTTTAAAAATCTGTATTTCACCAAATTTGAAAATCTAAGTGAAATGGACAATTTTCTCGATAGATTCCACCTACCAAAGTTAAATCAAGACCAGGTTAACAGATTAAACAGCCCTATAACCCCTAAGGAAATAGAAACAGTCATTAAAAATCTCCCAACCAAAAAAAAGCCCAGGGCCAGATGGTTTCAGCACAGAATTCTAACAGACCTTCAAAGAAGAGCTAATACCAACACTCTTCAAACTCTTTCACAAAATAGAATCAAAAAGAACATTGCCAACTCACTCTATGAGGCCACAGTCACCATGATTCCTAAACCACACAAAGACCCAACAAAGAAAGAGAACTTCAGACCAATCTCCCTCATGAACATAGATGCAAAAATACTTAATAAAATACTGGCAACACCCCCCCCCCCATGAGTAGCCAGGAAGGACTACAAACACGGTCCAACATGTAAGCTGCAGGGGAGCTACAACCCCACCCAACAGCCTGAAGCCTGCCAACCTGTACTGTCATCTATAGGAAGACCAGTTGGATCCCAGGAATATACAGGAACACATCACCATCACAGTCCCGCACCTGAGTTCCCAACTGGGATGAAACAGGAAGGGATAAGCTCTCTGAGACACACTGAGAACCTCCACACAAGGCCCCATCCAGCCAGTGGAAAGCAACAGATCACCAAGCAATACGACTGCTACACCAAAGCACCCTCTTTGGCTCCAAGCCCAGAAAACAACAGGAACAAAAAACTAAGAACAACCAAATGGTTAAAGGTCAGAGAAAAAATAGAAACAACAGAAGTCAGGGAGATATGACAAAAACAAAACACAACTATGTTAGTACATCAAGCCCTGACCAACTCACCACAGCTGAAACACCCGAAAACGATGACAATTTTACATTATGGAAAGTGATAGACTCCTTACAAAAAGAATTTAAATCTATGAAGGAATTCAAAGAATCCACAATTTCACAAGCGAAAGCAATGGATGATACCATTAGAGAGTTCCAAGCCAAAGTGGTGCAAATTGAACAGGAAAAAGACAGGGCAATGAAAGATTCCCAGGCAAAGAAAAGCAAATTGAAGCAGGAAATGTACAAAATGAATAAAATCATTCAAGACATGAAGATGGAAATGGAAGCAATAAAGAAAACATAGTCAGAGTTAAGAGTGGAAATGGAGAATCAAGGTAAGAGAACCGAAACTACAGATGTAAGTATCAAAAATAGGATATAAGAGATGGAAGACAGGATCTCAGGCATGGAAGATCCAATGGAAGAAATCAGTAAAACATCCAAAGAAAATGAGAAAGCTAAAAAATGTCTCTCCCATAACATCCAAGAAATCAAGGACTCAATGAAAAGAGAGAACCTAAGAATTATAGGCATAGAGGAAAAAGAAGACTACTGACTCCAAGGTTCAGGAAACATCTTCAACAAAATCATGGAAGAAAACTTCCCAAACCTAAAGAAAGAGAAGCCAATGAAAATCCAAGAGGCTTACAGAACATCAAACAGATTAGATCAGAAAAGAAACTCCTCTTGCCACATAACAATTTAAACTCCAAATGTACAGAGCAAAGACAGAATATTAAAAGCTGTAGGAGAAAAAGGTCAAATAACATATAATGGCAGACCCATCAGAATTACACCTGACTCTCCTCAGAAACTTTAAACGCTAGAAGGGCCTGGACAGATGTCCTACAAGCCCTGAGAGAACATAGGTGCGAACCAGACTACTATACCCAGCAAAATTCTCTATCAACATAGATGGAGAAAACAAGATATTCCATGACAAAATCAAATTTAAACAATATCTACCCACAAACCCAGCACTACCGAAGATCCTAGAAGGAAAATTCCAACCAGAAAAGATAACTACAGCCAAGAAAACAGAGAAAATAGAAAACACCACAGCAACTAAACCAAAAGTAACACAGGACGACCACCTATACCAAAATAATGGGATATAACAACTGCTGCGCACTAATATCCATCAACATCAATGGACTCAACTCGCCAAAAAAAGACACAGACTTACAGACTGGATCCGTAAACAAGACCCATCATATTGCTGCATACAGAAACACATATCACTAACATAGATAGACACTATCTCAGAGTAAAGGGCTGGGAAAAGGCTTTCCAAGCAAATGGACCCAGGAAGCAAGCTGGAATAGCCATCCTAATATCAAACAAAATACATTTCCAACTGAAGTTAATATAAAAAGACAGAGGAGGGCATTATATACTCGTTAAAGCAAATATTCATCAAGAGGGCATCTCAATATTGAACATCTATGCCCAAATACAAAGGAACCTACATTTGTAAAAGAAACGCTTCTAAAACTTAAATTGCACATAGGTCCCCACACATTAGTAGTGGGAGACTTCAACAGCCCACTCACAACAATGGACAGATCATCAAGAAAGAAGCCTAACAGAGAAATAATGAGTTTAACAGAGCTCATGAACCAAATGGACCTAACAGATATCTATGGAACGTTCACCCAAACACAAAAGAATACACTGCTTCTCAGAACCTTCTCCAAAATCAACCATATAGTTGGATACAAAGATAGCCTCAACAGATACAAGAAAATTGAAATAACCCCTTGTGTCTTCTCACACCACCATGGAATAAAACTGGACTTCAACAGCAAAAGAGTCAACAGAAAGCCTACACACACATGAAAATTGAGAATTCTTTACTGGATGACTACTGGGTCAGGGAAGAAATAAAGAAGGAAATCAAAGACTTCTTAAAATCCAATGAAAATGAAGGCACAACATACCCAAACCTATGGGACACAATGAAAGCTGTGCTACGAGGAAAGTTCATAGCACTAAGTGCCTTCAAAAAGAAAATTGTGACAGCTCATATTAGTGAATTAACAGCTAAACTGGGTGAATTGGAAAAAAAGAAGCAAACACTCCCAAGTGGAGCAGAAGGCAGGAAATCATCAAACTTAGGGCTGAAATCAACAACTTAAAAACAAAAAGAACTATACAAAGAATCAATGAAACCAAGAGTTGGTTCTTCGAGAAAATCAACAAAATAGACAGACCCTTTGCCAAATTAACTAAAAGGCAGAGGGGAAAAACCCAAATCAACAAAATCAGAAATGAAAAGGGAGAAATAACAACAGACATTAAAGAAATCCAGAGATTATTTGGGTCCTACTTTAAAAATCTATACTCCACAAAATTTGAAAACTTAAGTGAAATGCCAATTTCCTTGATAGATTCCACCTAATGAAGTTTAATCAAGATCAGATTAACAGATTAAACAGCCCTATAACCCCTAGGGAAACAGGGTGATTTGGAAAAAAAGAAGCAAACAATCCCAAGAGGAGCAAAGGCAGGAAATCATCAAACTTAGGGCTGAAATCAACATCTTAAAAACAAAAAGAACTATACAAAGAATCAATGAAACCAAGAGTTGGTTCTTTGAGAAAATCAACAAAATAGACAGACCCTTAGCCAAATTAACTAAAAGGCAGAGGGGAAAAACCCAAATCAACAAAATCAGAAATGAAAAGGGAGAAATAACAACAGATATTGAGGAAATCCAGAGAATATTTCCTACTTTAAAAATCTATACTCCACCAAATTTGAAAATTTAAGTGAAATGGACAATTTTCTTGATAGAGTCCACCTACTGAAGCTAAATCAAGATCAGATTAACAGATTAAACAGCCCTATAACCCCTAGGGAAATAGAAACAGTCATTAAAAATCTCCCAACCAAAAAAAGCCCAGGGCCAGATGGTTTTAGCACAGAATTCTATCAGACCTTCAAAGAGGAGCTAACACCAATACTCTTCAAACTCTTTCACCAAATAGAATCAGAAAGAACACTGCCAGACTCATTCTATGAGGCCAGTCATCATGATTCCTAAACCACACAAAGACCCAACAAAGAAAGAGAACTTCAGACTAATCTCCCTCATGAACATAGATGCAGAAATACTTAATAAAATACTAGCAAACTGAATTCAAGAACACATCAAAAGTGTCATACACCATGAACAAGTAGGCTTCATCCCAGGAATGCAGGGATGGTTCAACATACGAACGTCTATCACCGTAATTCACAATATAAACAAGATGAGGGAAGAAAAAACACATGATAATCTGGCTAGACGCAGAAAAAGCATTTGACAAAATCCAACACCCCTTCATGCCAAAAGTTCTGGCGAGAACAGGCATAGAAGGGCCGTACCTAGAAATAATGAAGGCAATATACAGCAAGCCAGTGGCCAACATCAAATTAAATGGAGAGAAACTTGAAGCATTTCCTCTAAACTCAGAGACAAGACAAGGATGACCACTTTAACCATATCTCTTCAATATAGTACTTGAAGTTCTTGCTAGAGCAATAAAACAACTAAAAGAGATCAAGGGGATACAAATTGGAAATGAAGAAATCAAACTATCCGTATTTGCAGACGATATGATAGTATACATAAGCGACCCCAAAAATTCCACCAGAGAACTCTTACAGCTCATAAATACCTTCAGCAAGGTGGCTGGATAAAAAATTAATTCAAAAAAATCAGAAGCCCTTTTTTATACAACAAACAAAAGGGCTGAGAAAGAAATAAGGGAAACAACCCCCTTCACAATAGCCGCAAACAACATAAAATACCTGGGGGTAACTCTAACCAAGCAAGTAAAGGGCCTGCACAACAAGAACTTCGAGCCCTTGAAGAAAGAAATTGAAGAGGCCATCAGAAGATGGAAAGATCTCCCATGCTCATGGATAGGTAGGATCAACATAATTAAAATAGCCATCATACCAAAAGCAGTATAGAGATTCAATGCAATTGCTGTCAACATACCAACACAATTCTTTATAGACCAGGAAAGAGCTATTCTCAATTTCATATGGATCAACAAAAAAACCCAGAATAGCTAAATCAATCCTGTACAGTAAAAACAAACAAACAAACAAACAAAACAAAACAAAAAAAAAACATGTGGAGGTATCACTATCCCATATTTCAAGCTGTACTACAGAGCAATAGTAGTAGAAAGTGGCATGGTATTGGTATACAAACAGAACAATAGATCAATGGAATCGAATTGAAGACCCAGAAATGGACCCACACACCTATGGCCACCGAATTTTTGACAAAGAAGCCAAAACCGCACAATGGAAAAAGGACAGCATCTTCAACAAATGGTGCTGGTCCAACTGGATGTCCACTTGTAAAAGAATGAAATTAGACCCATACTTACCACCTTGTACAAAACTTAAGTCCAAGTGGATCAAAGACCTTAAAATAAGACCGGTCACACTAAATCTACTAGAAGAAAAAGTGGGAAAAACCCTCGAACTAATTGGCACAGGTGACAACTTCCTGAACAGAACACCAACAGCTCAGGACCTGAGACCAACAATCAATAAATTCATGATCTCATGAAACTGAAAAGCTTCTGTAAGGCAAAAGACATTGTCATTCGAACAAAATGGCAGCTTACAGACTGGGAGAAAATCTTCACCAACCCCACATCTGACAGAGAGCTAATATCCAAAAATCTATCTACAAAGAACTCAAGAAATTAAATGCCAAGAAACCAAATAATCCAATCAAAAAAATGGGGGACGGGGCTAAATAGAGAATTCACAAAAGAGGAATCCCTAATGGCCGAGAAACATTTGAAGAAATGCTCAACATCCTTAATCATTATAGAAATGCAACTCAAGACGACTCTGAGATTCCATCTCACACCTGTCAGAACAGCTAAGATCAAAAGCTCAAATGACAGCACATGCTGGCGAGGGTGTGGAGAAAGGGGAACCCTCCTCCATTGCTGGTGGGAATGCAGGCTTGTGCAACCACTATGGAGGTCAGTATGGCAGTATCTTAGAAAACTTGGAATAGCTTTCCCTCAGGACCCAGCCATACCACTTCTGGGTATACACCCAAATGACTCCTCATGGGATCATAAGGAAATTTCCTCATCTATGTTTATAGCAGCCTTATTTGTAATAGCTAGAAACTGGAAACAACCCAGATGTCCCTCAACTGAAGAATGGATTTAAAAACTGTGGTACATCTACACAATGGAATATTACTCAGCTATCAGAAACAATAAAATTATGCAATTTGCAGCCAAATGGATGGATCTAGAGAAGCTAATCTTGAGTGAGCTAACCCAGACTCAGACGGATGCACATGGCATCTATTCACTTATAGTAGGATTTTAACCATATAGTATAGGATATCTATACTACAACCAATGCACCAAAGGGAACATGGACATAGACTTTTTATTTTTTTTATTTTTTGTTTGCTTGTTTGTTTGTTTTTTAGTTCTCTCTCCCTGGCAATGAGACACTTTTCACTGGTGTTACTGCCTTGTAGGCCCCCAGTGTATGAGGAGGCTCTTGGCCCTCATATGACTTCTGAACTGGGGCGAGGGACTGTTATGTAGGGACACTCCACTCCAGAGGAGTGGTATGAAAGGGTTAGGGGGTAGAGGGTGAGAGGGTGGGGCTGGGAAGGGGGGAAAGAGGACAATGTGATGGAGATGTAACCTGAAGCAACAAATAAATATGTTTATTTATTAGAAAAAAATAAAAGTCAAATTTTTAGGTCTGGAGCCATTTCAATTCACATGCTTTTGAATAGGTGGTACTGTTACCCTTGTGTACAATATTCACTAATAGAACATGAGAAAGGCAGCAAAGAGGTAGGCAAAGGGAGAGATATGGGTCTTGTACCACACAGTTTTTTTTTTTAATGTTTATTTATTGCTTCAGGTTACATCTCCATCACAGTGCAACTTTCCACCCCTTCCAGTCCCACCATCCCACCCTTTACCCCCTATCCCTTCCATCCCACTCTTCTGGAGTGGAATGTTCCTACATATCAGTCCCCAACCCCAGTTCAGCAGTCATATGAGGGCTAAGATCCTCGTCATACACTGGGGGCCTACAAGGCAGCACCACTAGGGCAAAGTGTCTCATTGACAGGTAACAAAGTCTATGTTCCTGTTCCTTTTGGTGCATAGGTTGTAGTATAGTTATCCTGTACTATATGCCTAAATTCTGATTATAAGTGAATAGATGCCATGTGCAGCCTTCTGAGTCTGGGTTAGCTCACTCAGGAGGAGCTTCTCTAGTTCCTTCCATTTGGCTGCAAACTGTATGATTTCGTTGTTTCTGATGGCTGAGTAGTATTCCATTGTGTAGATGTACCACAGTTTTTTATCCATTCCTTGGTTGAGGCACATCTGGGTTGTTTCGAGTTTCTAGTTATTACAAATAAGGCTGCTATGAGCACAAATGAGGAAACAACTCTGAGATTCCATCTCACACCTGCCAGAATGGCTAAGATCAAAATCTCAAATGACAGCACATGCTGGTGAGGTTATAGAGAAAGGGGAACAATCCTCCATTGCTGGTGGGAGTGCAAGCTGGTACAACCACTGTGGAAATCAGTCTGGCAATATCTGCGAAAACTTGGAATAGCTGTATCTCAAGACCCAGCCATACCATTTCTGAGTATACATCCAAATGATTCCTCACCAAACCACACAGCTTCTTAAAGCCCCTCCTCAACTTTCTACTTATCCTGACAGCCGCTGTAAACAGAATCCAGTGCATGGTCTCTCCCCTAGCCTTCCCTTTGCCTGCCCTTCTCATGTTCTCTTGCTGGATACTGTACACAAAGCGAACAGTACCACCTATTCAAAATTTGTACAAATTGCTATGAATAGTCTCTTTGTGAACATAGAGAAGTGAGTGAAGAGTAATACAGAGGGAGTGAAAGAAGAGAACAGGGAGAGAGAATGAATTAATAACTGAATAAATGAAGTTTAGAATATATGTTGTGCACTTGAAGTCAGAGATGAGGCAATGGATCTAAAAGGCAAGGTATGAATGATTGCCTGAAAATTCTAGCAAGTAAGAAAGAGGCTGGGATCCATTGTGTCATTGGGACATCAGAGAGATTGTCCTTTCCAAGAAAAAATTGGAGACATTACATTTTCATGTGCAACATCCTAGCCTGGAAGATAGAGTTATGGCAGCACAGAAAAACGCACACAGAACCCCCTCTGTATCTGTCTGCATCTTTACCACTGATTTCCCACACTAGAAGAGGCATAATGGTCTTCAAAACACACTGAACTACAGCTGTAAGGGGCAGAAACTGCCCTCAACAACTGCCCTCATCTCCACATCCCTTGGGACTTGGATGGTGTTTAGGAAATAAACTGAGAGATAACTTTGCTTAGCTTGTTATCAAAGTTCAGGCTTGAGATTCTCCATCTCTCTAGAGGAAGGAGGATGTCCCAGTGGTCATGCGGTTTCTTCCCCTTTCCTTCACATGCTCCAGTTGACCCAGGGTACAGCCTCCGTAAGCATATTCACAGCTGCACAGGATGCAGCTTGGTTCCAATGGGCCTCAAGTCTGGACTCAGAAGCAAGGAGAAAATTGGAACAATTCACAAACATTAAGGTGGTGTTTGGGATGCCCGGTTAATCTGCGTGCCTATTCTAGAACATTCCTGCTGCTGGATAAAACATGCAGGACAAGAGCACAGTCACAAGATTAAGCAAGCCATTCTAATTGATACCATCGCAGGACACTCAGAGCTGGAAAGAATCACCCAGGCTGTGTCTCTTTCCTCTGAGTCTTAAAGCCCTTCAGAATGTGAGATATGTATGTGTGCTATCCTTGTTTGGACATTTACCTAGCCAAAAAAGAAAAAGTTAATGTACCCAAAACATGAGTCTCTAGCTCAAACACATACCTTTCTAAATATGCACTGTTTAGTATAAAGAAACTTGTGTCTTCCATATGCTTAACATTTCTTTATATACAATATGGTTTGGGGAATTTTTCTATATCACGGGAGAATGGGCTAATAAATCCATTATTGCTTTGCTTTAATATCACTGAGTAATGTGCCCTAGCAAGTAGAGCCTTTCATGCTGCTTGCACTTTTATTTTCTAGAAGACTTCCAGAGATCTCTACCTACATCACTTTTAGACATCTCAACAGAATTATCTGCCCAGCACTCCTCTGGGTGTAAAAGAATTCCTAATGGTTATATGAATATTTTCTATTTAGTATGTGCAGATTCTTCCTGCTTAGTTCTTGCATTCCTTCCCTCTGGATAAACTTAGGACACACTTCCGAGAATAGAATTATCTCCAAGAACAACTTAAAAGAAAAATATGGATGTAAACTGAAATAACACAATATTTGAAATAAAAGTATTAGCCTGGTATTCACAATTTTACGTAAATATCAGCATCTTATAGATAGGAACAATAACATCTTTCTGTCTGAAAGGGTGCATTGCACAATGTGTTTGTGTTAACTCCTTAGGCAGTTAACACCAAGAAACCAAATAATCCAATCAAAAAATGGGGAACATGGCTAAATAGAGAATTCACAAAGGAGGACTAATGGCAGAAATGCTCACCATCCTTAATCATCAGAGAAATGCAACTCAAGAGAACCCTGAGATTCCATCTCACACCGGTCAGAATGGCTAAGACTAAAAAGTCAAATGAGAGCACATGCTGACTAGGCTGCAGAGAAAGGGCAAAACTCCTCCATTGCTGGTCGGAGTGCAAACTTGTACAACCACTATGGAAATCAGTCTGGTGATATCTTAGAAAACTTGAAATAGCTCTACATCAAGACCCAGTCATACCACTTCTGGGTATACATCCAAACAATTCTTCACCAACAAGGATGTTTCCTCATCTATCTTCATAGCAGCCTTATTTGTAATATCTAGAAACTGAAAACAACCCAGATGCGCCTCAACTGATGAATGGATTAAAAAAAAAAAAAACTTTGGTACATCTACACAATGAAATACTACTCAGCCATCAGAAACAATGAAATCATGCAATTTGAAAGCAAATGGATGGAACTAGAAAAGCTCATCCTGAGTGAGGTAACCCAGGCTCAGAAAGATACATATGGCATCTATTCACTTATAATTGCATTTTAGCTATGTAGTACAGGATAACTATCTTAGAACCAACACACCAAAAGGAACAGGAAAATAGATCTTGTTACCTATTAGTGGGAAAATTTGCCCTAATAGAGTGGTCACATAGGCCCCCTGTGCAAGAGGAAGCTCTTAACACTCATACAACTGTTGAACTGATGGGGGCTGGTATGTAGGGGCAACCCACTCTGGAGGAGCAGGATAGGTGGGAGAGGGGGTAATGGGTGGGAAGGTGAGACTGGGAGAGGTGGAGAGAGAGGACTGTGATGGAAATGTAACTTGAAGTAATAAATAAACAAACAAGCAAAAACCACATTTTAAGCCTTAAAAAAAGAAAAGAGAAACAGAGAGAAAGGGCTTAATCTCAAGCTAACTGCATACCCAGAGGAGTGGCATGGAGTTAAGAGATTCCCATCTATTAGCTTTCCCAGTAGCCACCAAAAGCCTCAGATATCAAAACACTCAGTGTTTTTTTTTTTTACATTTATTTATTTCTTCAAGTTATATCTCAATCACAGTTCCCTCTCTCCTCCCCTTCCTGGTCTCATCCTCCTACCTTCTTCCCCCTCATCCTCCTATCGACTTTTTAAAAGAAATTTAAGGTGTATCTTTTTCCCCCTAACACCTCCCCCTTTTAGTCCAATAAAAGGCTCTTTTTCTTATAACAATAAATACAGTACAAAACCATAAGAACATTTAGGCCACAATTATGAAAATTGTAAGGTATAACATACATTCCCAATGTCTAGCCCATATGTATTTGGAAACTGATATTAACATACTATTATATTAATCTCCATGAGTTTAAAGTTCTATACCTAATTCATTTTCATCCTAACTAGAATTACCAACTTAAAAACATCTCCTTAGACCTAGAACATCCTTTTGATTCCTAAACAACTTAAATTTTAACTGTGAAAGTATAACTATCTAGTTTTCAACCACATCAGAGACCCAAGAAGGATAAATACATCTGAATAAACAGGAAGTGCAGAGTACACAGCTTGCAAAACTAAGAAATGACAGACAACTGGTTGCCCAGACAGTCGCCAATTTCTCTCAATGCATTGGAGCATAACCTTCAGTCCTTTGGCCCAGTATCTCTGAGATACATTAATTGTAAAGAAGGAATTATGAAGGACTTGCCTACCCTGTCTTTGCAGAACTAGGGTGTCAACTTAGACAGCAGGTGTCAACTACCTGCTTCCAAGTTTTGTCCTTTTCAGATAGCATTCTGTCCACATTTGAAGCAAGGGCTTTCTCTTGCCCAGTGACCAGCTTCCCACTAATGCAGCCATCTCCAAATGGAGATTCTTCAATGCTCATAATCTGCTTGGGGTAGAGTTGGTGGTTCTGTCAGGAGTTGACGTGTCTCAATATCAAAAAAAAATCTTAAGTTAAGAAAACATCTTTGAATGCCATACTCCTCCAGAGTGGGGTGTCCCTACATATCAGTCAGCTACCCCAGTTCAACAGTCATATGAGGGCTAAGAGCTTTCTCATATACTGGGGGCCTTCATGACAGCACCAGTAGGGCAAAGTGTCTCATTACCAGGTAACAAAGTCTATGTTCCTGTTCCTTTTGGTGTGTTGGTTGTAGAATAGGTTGCCATTTTGTTCTAATGATAGTGTCCTTTGCCTTACAGAATCTTTTCAGTTTCATGAGGTCCCATTTATTGATTAGAGCCTGAGCTATTGCTGTTCTATTTAGAAAGTTGTCACCTATGCCAATGAGTTCGAGGCTTTTCTTCACTTTCTCTTCTATTAGATTTAGTGTGTCAGGTTTTATGTTAAGGTCTTTGATCCACTTGGACTCAAGTTTTGTGTAAGGTGATAAGTATGGGTCTAATTTCATTTTTTTACATGTCGACATCTAGTTAGACCAGCACCATTTGTTGAAGATGCTGCCCTTATTCATTGTACAATTTTGGCTTCCTTGTCGAAGATTAAGTGACCATAGGTGTGTGGGTTCTCTCTTGAGGTTTTTGAAGATTACTTCTCTATCTCCATATATTTGGATAAGCAAATATTGTTTGTCTCTTAGCAACTTCATTTCTGATTAACTTAGAAAATATCTGTGATACACTATGCTAGTACCTAACAAAATGACATGTTTGAGTGACTATTTGTTTGAATTTTTAATTATCCTAAACAGTTTGACAGTTGTTATCAACAGGCCAAAATTTCACCTTGCATTTTTAAGCATTACATAGGTACAATACCTTAAAAAGAGTTAACCTTAATTTTGTATCAATATACAAAGGTCAATACCAATGTTGCCAAATATAATCTTAATTTCATATCAATGTACAAAGATGTAAAAGCATATTCAATAATCTATCTCTTTTTCTTTATCATTCCTATATTATGTCTATATCCCCTTTTTTTCTTTTCAAATCTTTTCCCCACTACATAGGAGAGAAAGAAGGATAGAGAAAAGAAAAAGAGATAAATCCTGGATTTAACCTCCAAAACCTTGTTTAACAAGACAATTTAACAACTTGTAACCAGTCCCCTTAAATAACAACAAACTTCTATAACCCATCAAATGACCAAAGAGGGAAAGGATATCACTCACCCCACCTTCTGGGAATGGGGTGTTGCTTTCTTAAAATTGCTTCCTGCTGATTTGGAATATAGGAAAGCCGTTTGAGGGCCCAAATAAGAATGAAAGCTGCCCCTAGAGACATTGCAGATGTGACTGCTATGTCACATGTACATCAGTAGGTGGCAGAGAGGAGATAGACTATATCTACATTCAGTGTTATGACCTATGAACATCTGAATGAATAGTAGCCTAACATTCCCAGAAGAAGAAAACAGAATCAAGGTGGATATCAGCACCACTTTAGTGCCATGGGGTAACCTGAGATGACTACAAGACCACCACCAGGAGACCTGGCCCAGATGGGGTCACAAGAGAAGGAGAGCTATCCCTGCTCATCACATGCTGCAGCACTCGGGAGAGCAGGCCCTGCACCCTGCCAGGATAGCACACTACAGCTGGTCCTGGATATGAGGGTGGGTGAGCCAGCCCTGAGGGAGTGAGTGTAGGAGAGTCAGCCCTACTTTTGGTCTGCTATGTGGTGGCGTAGGCTAGGGAGAGATGTCCTCCCCTCCCTTTTGTCCTCACCACCATTGGCCCACAGGAGATCTGGCCCAGATGGGGTCACAAGAGCAGGAGAGTTGGCTCTGCTTCTCACATGCTGCAACACTCAGGAGAGCAAGCCATGCACCTTTCCATAGTAGAACTAGCAAGGCAAGTTGCAGGTCCATAACCAGGGCTTTGAGTTGGCCCACCCCAACATCTACTTCATGGATGAACTGCTGGAGTGCAAGAAGAGGTCAGTTCCACAGGACTTCAGGATCTCCAAGACACAGGACAGTTACAGCATATCTGAGAAGAGTTCCAGAACTGATGGAGTAGCAGAAACCAGGGGCCTCATACCAGACCAAGGAGTCATTACAATGAACATTTCCAAGCAGAATGTGTGGACAAAGGGGAATATTGTGAGACATACTGAGATATACTGCAGCTTCTACAAAGAGCTCCAAGCCAAGGTGACCCAGCTTGAACAGGAAAAGGATAAAGCAATGAAAGATCTCCAGACAAAAACAAGCAAACTGGAGAAGGAAATGTACAAAACGAACACTACCATTCAAGACATGAAAATAGAAATGGAAACAATAAAGAAAACACAGTCAGAGTTAAAAGAGGAAATGGAGAATCAAGAGAAGAAAACAGGAACTACAGATGTGAATATGAAAAATAGAATGCAAGAGATAGAAGACAGGATCTCAGGCATGGAAGATTCGATGGAAGAAATCAGTACAACATCCAAAGAAAATGAGAAAGCTAAAAAATCTCTCACCCACAACATCCAAGAAATCAAGGACTCAATGAAAAGATGGAACCTAAGAATTATAGGCATAGAGGAAAGAGAAGAATCCCGGCTCCATGGTCCAGGAAATATCTTCAACAAAATCATAGAAGAAAACTTCCCAAACCTAAAGAAAGAGAAGCCAGTAAAAATCCAAGAGGCTTACAAAACACAAAACAGATTAGATCAAAAAAGAAACTCCTCTCGCCACATAATAATAGAAACTCCAAATGTAGAGAACAAAGAAAGGATATTAAAAGCTGTAAGAGAAAAAGGCCAAGTCACATACAATGGCAGACCCATCAGAATAACACCTGACTTCTCCTCAGAAACTTTAAAAGCTAGGAGGGCCTGGACAGATGTCCTACAAGCCCTGAGAGAACATAGGTGCCCAGCCAGACTACTATATCCAGCAAAACTCTCTATCAACATAGAAGGAGAAAACAAGATATTCCATGACAAAATCAAATTCAAACAATATCTCCTCACAAACCCAGTCCTACAGAAGATCCTAGAAGGAAAATTCCAACCCAGAAAAGATAAATACACCCAAGAAAACAGAGGAAATAGAAACCTCCACAGCAACTAAACAAAAGAGAAACACAAGACAGCCAGCTAAACCAAAATAATGGGAAATAACAAGCCCTGGTCACTCATATCCATCAACATCAATGGACTCAACTCGTCAATAAAAAGACACAGACTTACAGACTGGATCCATAAACAAGACCCATCTTTTTGCTGTATACAAGAAACACACCTCACTATTGAAGATAAACACTACCTCAGAGTAAAGGGCTGGGAAAAGGTTTTCAAAGCAAATGGACCCAGGAAACAAGCTGGAGTAGCCACCCTAATATCAACCAAAATAGACTTCCAATTGAAGTTAATAAAAAAAGACAAAGAAGGGCATTACATACTCATTAAAGGAAATATCCACCAAGAGGTCATCTCAATATTGAACATCTATGCCCCAATTGCAAAGGCACCTACATTTATAAAAGAAACACTTCTAAAACTTAAATCGCACATTGATCCTTTAATAGTGGGAGACTTCAACACCCCACTCACAACTATGGACAGATCATCAAGACAGAAGCCAAACAGAGAAATAATGAGTCTAATGGAGATCATGAACCAAATGGACCTAACATATCTCTACAGAACGTTTCACCCAAACACAAAAGAATACACCTTCTTCTCAGCACCTCACGGAACCTTCTCCAAAATCGACCATATAGTTGGACACAAAGATAGCCTCAACAGATAAAAGAAAATTGAAATAATCCCTTGTATCTTATCAGACCACCATGGAATACAGCTGGACTTCAACAGCAAAAGAATCAACAGAAAGTCTACACTCACATGGAAATTGAACAACTCTTTACTAGAGGACCACTGGGTCAGGGAAGAAATAAAGAAGGAAATCAAAGACTTCTTATAATCCAACGAAAATGAAGACACAACATACCCAAACCTATGGGACACAATGAAAGCTGTGCTACGAGGAAAGTTCATAGCACTAAGTGCCTTCAAAAAGAAAATTGTGACAGCTCATATTAGCGAATTAACAGCTAAACTGGGTGAACTGGAAAGAAAAAGAAGCAAACAATCCCAAGAGGAGCAGAAGGCAGGAGATCATCAAACTTAGGGCTGAAATCAACAACTTAGAAACAAAAAGAACTATACAAAGAATCAATGAAACCAAGAGTTGGTTCTTCGAGAAAATCAACAAAATAGACAGACCCTTAGCCAAATTAACTAAAAGACAGAGGGAGAAAACACAAAACAACAAAATCAGAAATGAAAAGGGAGAAATAACAACAGACAATGAGGAAATCCAGAGAATATTTGGATCCTACTTTAAAAATCTATACTCCACCAAATTTGAAAACTTAAGTGAAATGGACAATTTTCTTGATAGATTCCACCTATCGAAGCTAAATCAAGATCAGATAAACAGATTAAACAGCTCTATAACCCCTAGGAAATAGAAACAGACATTAATAATCTCCCAACCAAAAAAAGCCCAGGGCCAAATGGCTTTAGCACAGAATTCTACCGGACCTTCTAAGAGGAGCTAACACCAATACTTTTCAAACTCCTTCACAAAATAGAATCTGAAAGAACATTGCCAAACTGATTCTACGAGGCCACAATCACCTTGATTCCTAAACCACACAAAGACCCAACAAAGAAAGAGAACTTCAGACTAATCTCCCTCATGAACATAGATGCAAAAATACTTAATAAAATATGAGCAAACCGAATTCAAGAACACATCAAAAGTATCATGCACAATGATCAAGAAGGCTTCATCACAGGAATGCAAGGATGGTTCAACATATGAAAGTCTATCAACGTAATTCACCATATAAACAAAATGAAAGAAAAAAAACACATGATAATCTCTCTAGATGCAGAAAAAGCATTTGACAAAATCCAACACCCCTTCATGCTAAAAGTTCTGGAGAGAACAGGCATACAAGGGCCGTACCTAGAAATAATAAAGGCAATATACAGCAGGCTAGTGGCCAACATCAAAATAAATGGAGAGAAGCTTGAAGCATTTCCTCTAAACTCAGGGAAAAGACAAGGATGTCCACTTTCACCATATCTCTTCAATATAGTACTTGAAGTTCTTGCTAGAGCAATAAGACAACTAAAGGACATCAAGGGGATAAACATCGGAAACCAAGAAGTCAAATTATCCCTATTTGCAGATGATATGATAGTATACATAAGCAACCCCAAAAATTCCATCAGAGAACTCTTACAGCAGATAAACACCTTCAGCAAAGTGGCTGGATACAAAATTATTTCAAAAAAATCAGAAGCCCTTCTTTATACAACAAACAAATGGGCTGAGGAAGAAATAAGGGAAACAACCCCCTTCACAATAGCTGCAAACAACATAAAATACCTGGGGGTAACTCTAACCAAGCAAGTAAAGGACCTGTACAACAAGAACTTCAAGCCCTTGAAGAAAGAAATGGAAGAGGCCTTTAGAAGATGGAAAGATCTTCCATGCTCATGGATAGGTAGGATCAACATAATAAAAAGGGCCATCCTACCAAAAGCAATATATAGATTCAATGCAATTCCTATCAAAATACCAATGCAATTTTTTATAGACTTGGAAAGAGCTAGCCTCAATTTCATATGGAACAGCAAAAAGCCCAGAATAGCTAAATCAATCCTGTACAATAAAAAAAAAACATCTGGAGGTATTACCATCCCAGATTTCAAGCTGTACTACAGAGCAATAGTTGTAAAAACAGCATGGTATTGGTATAGAAACAGACCAGTAGATCAATGGAATCGAATTGAAGATCCAGAAATAGACCCACACACTTATGGCCACCTAATTTTTGACAAAGAAGCCAAAACGGCACAATGGAAGAAGGACAGCATCTTCAACAAATGGTGCTGGTCCAACTGGATGACCATTTGTAAAAGAATGAAGTTAGACCCATACTTATCACCTTGTACAAAACTTAAGTCCAAGTGGATCAAAGACCTTAACATAAGGCCGGTCACACTAAATCTACTAGAAGAAAAAGTGGGAGAAACCCTCGAACTAATTGGCACAGGCGACAACTTCCTGAACAGAACATCAACAGCTCAGGACTTGAGCTCAACAATCAATAAATGGGACCGCATGAAACTGAAAAGCTTCTGTAAGGCAAAGGACACTGTCATTCTAACAAAATGGCAACCTACAGACTTGGAGAAAATCTTCACCAACCCCACATCTGACAGAGGGCTAATATCCAAAATCTACAAAGAACTCAAGAAACTAAATGCCAAGAAACCAAATAATCCAATCAAAAAATGAGGGACTGTAGAGAGCTGCGACGTGTCGCGCCTTAAAGATGGCGCTGGTCTCCGCCTTCCACCAGCCCGACGGTGGGCGCTCTCGGTGGTAAACAAGTCCATATTTGGCAAAGACCGCTGATCTGGCTTGCTTCCGCATACGTGGGCCTCTAAGATTGCACTACGTGGCTTTACTTGATTGCCTGTTCATTTAGTATTTAGCCTGTGGGTTGGGTCTGCCCGGGCATTCGGAAGACTGTTTTCAAGGGACCTGAATAAACTGCTTGAGAAGAGCTTTTGTGAGTTGCGTCGTTCTTGCCGGTCAAGAGGGACGCGACAGGGGACAGAGCTAAATAGAGAATTCACAAAGGAGGAATCTCTAATGGCTGAGAGACACTTGAAGAAATGCTCAACATCCTTAATCATCAGAGAAATGCAACTCAAGACGACTTTGAGATTCCATCTCGCACATGTCAGAATGGCTAAGATCAAAAACTCAAATGACAGCACATGCTGGCGAGGGTGTGGGGAAAGGGGTACCCTACTCCATTGCTGGTGGGAATACAGGCTTGTGCAACCACTATGGAGGTCAGCCTGGCAATATCTTAAAAAATTGGAATAGCTCTGCCTCAGGACCCAGCCATACCACTTCTGGGTATACACCCAAATGCCTCTTCACGGAATCATAAGGAAGTTTCCTCATCTATGTTTATAGCAGCCTTATTTGTAATAGCTAGAAACTGGAAACAACCCAGACGTCCCTCAACCGAAGAATGGGTCAAAAACCTGTGGTACATCTATACAATGGAATATTATTCAGCTATCAGGAACAATGAAATTATGCAATTTGCAGCCAAATGGATGGAACTAGAAAAGCTCATCCTGAGTGAACTAACCCAGACTCAGAAGGACACATATGGCATCTATTCACTTATAGTAGGACTTTAGCTATATAGTAGAAGGTATCGATACTACAACTAACACACCAAAGGGAACTTGGACATAGACTTCTTATTTTTAATTCTTATTCTTTATTTATTTTTTATATATTAGTTATATTTTTTCTATTTTTTAGTCTTTTTATCTATTGTATGCTTATTGGTTTGTTTGCTTAGTAGTTCTCTCTCCCGGGCAACGAGACACTTTTCACTGATGATACTACTTCGTAGATCCCCAGTGAATGAACAGGCTCTTGGCCCTCATACGACCTCTCAACTGAGATGAGGGACTGTTATATAAGGACACCCCACCCCAGGGAAATGGGATGGAAGGGTTAGGAGGTAAAGAAAAAAAA
>CAJQZJ010016246.1:3343898-3366646 GCA_907164525.1 Lophiomys imhausi | reverse complement strand
TTAATCATCTCCCACTGGAGATTCTTCGATGCTCATCTTCTACTTGGGTATTTGTTATTATAAGAGAAAGAGCCATTTGTTGGACTTAAAGGGGAAACTGTAGGGGGAAATAAGATATACCTTAAACTTAAAAGAAAAAAAAAGGGAAGAGGATGGGGGGTTGAGGGTGGGAGGGTGGGACTGGAGGGGGAACAGGGAGGGGACTGCAATTGAGATGTAACTTGAAGAAATAAAAAATAAAGGAAAAAAAAGAAAACCAGTTTGAACTGTAGTAATCCTTAATTTGCTTACAATATTTAAATCTCAACTGAATTTTTAATACCAAACAATGAAAATGCCTTTTATGTATAGGAAAAAAACCTTAAAAGCTGATATCCAAAAGTGTCTGAGCTATATGGCAACCTGAAAGCAGCTTTTAAATTTAAATCATTATATATTCTATGTGCCTGCCTCTGCCTCCCAAGTGTTGGGATTAAAGGTGTGGACCACCACCCCTGGGTCTAAGCTTTTCTCTAAGTCTCTCCCTTCCTCCTCACTATTCCTCTTCTCAATCCTCTCCTTCTCCTCAGATGAGGCAAGCCCCCACATAACATACTCCATCAGTTCATCAGTCATGTGAGGGCCAAAAACTTTCTCTTTACTGGGGCTTGATATGCTACCCAATTTAGAGTAAGGTATTCTACTAACCTGCAACAGGGTCCATGACTCACTGCTGGGTGGAGTTCTTCATAGGATAGTTATGGTAGATTCCTGTCTGTTTGGATCTGTGGGTGGTAAGATGGTTGTCCTGTGGTTAATATCCACTTATAAGAGAATACACACCAGTGTATCTTTCTGGGTCTGAGCCAGCTCACTTTGGAAGAGTTTTTCTAGTTCCATCCATTTGGTTGCAAATTGCATGATTTCCTTGTTTCTGATATCTGTGTAGTATTCCATTGTGTAAATGTACAATATTTTTTTTAATCCATTCTTCACTTGAAGGACATCTGGGTTGTTTCCACTTTCTGGCTATTACAAATAAAGCTTCTATGCACATTGTTGAGGTGATGTCCTTGCAGTTAGGTGTAGAACTATTCCCAATTTTCTAAGATATTGCCAGATTGATTTCCAAAGTGGTTGTACAAATTTGCATGCCTCTCTTTCTCCACAACCTTGCCAGCATGTGCTATTTTTGAGTTTTTGATCTTAGCCATTCTAACAGGTGTGGGATGGAATCTCAGAGCCATTTTCAGTTGCATTTCCCTGATGACCAAAGATGTTGAACTTTTCTTCAAGTGCCTCTTGACCTTTAGAGATTCCTTGTTTGTGAATTCTCAGTTTAGCTTAGCTCTATACCCCATTTTTTGATTAGTTGGTGTTTAATTTCTTGATTTCTTTATAAATTATGGATATTAGCCCTCTGTTGGATGTGGGGTTGGTGAAGATCTTTTCCCAATCTGTAGGTTGCTGTTTTATTCTAATGAAAGTGTCCTTTGCCTCACAGAAGTCTTTCAGTTTCATAAGTTCCCATTTATTGAGTGTATATCTTATAGCCTGAGCTATTGGTGTTCTGTTCAGGACATTACTACCTGTGCCAATGAGTTCCAGGCTTTCCCCCACTTTCTATTCTATTAAATTTAGTGTGTCCAGATTTATGTTGAGGTCTTTGATCCACTTGGACTTAAGTCTTGTACAGGTTGATAAGTATGGGTCTCTTTGCATTCTTATACATGGGGACATCCAGTTAGATCAGCATCATTTGTTGAAGATGCTGTCCTTTTTCCAATGTATGGTTTTGGCTTTATTGTCAAAAATTAAGTGGCATAGGTGTGTGGGTTTAATTTCTGGGTCTTTGATTCTATTCCATTGATCAACTGGTTGTTTCTATGCCAGGACAAGGCTGGATTTTTTAACTATTGCTCTGTAGTACAGCTTGAAATCCAGGATGGTGATACCTCCAGGTGTTCTTTTATTGTACATGATTGATTTAGCTATTCTGGATTTTTGTTATTCATAATTTTTGTTATGAAGTTGAGAATTATTCTTTCAAGGTCTGTAAAGAATTGTGTTGGTATTTTGATAGGAATTGCATTGAATTTGTATGTTGCTTTTGGTAGGATAGCCATTTTTATTATGTTAATCCTACCTATCCATGAGCATGGGAGATCTTTCCATCTTCTGATACCTTCTTCAGTTTCTTTCTTCAGAGACTTGAAGTTCTTGTCATTCAGGCCTTTCACTTGCTTGGTGAGAGTTACCCCAGGTATTTTATAATATTTGTGGCTATTGTGAAGGGTGTTGATTCCCTTATTTCTCTTTCAGCCCATTTATTTTTTGTGTAAAGAAGAGCTACCAATTTTTTTAATTAATTTTCTATCCAGTCACATTGATGAAGGTGTTTAACAGCTGTGGGGTTTCTCTGGTAGAATTTTTAGGGTCACTTGTGTATATTATCATATCATCTGTGAACAGGGATACTTTGAGTTCTTCCTTTCCAATTTGTATCCCCTTGCTCTCCTTTAGTTGTCTTATTGCTCTAGCTAAAACTTCAAGTACTATGTTGAAGAGATATGGAGAGAGTGGGCAGCCTTGCCTTGTTCTTGACTTTAGAGGAAATGCTTTAAGTTTCTCTAAATTTAGTTTGATGTTGGCTATTGGCTTGCTATATTTTGACTTTATTATATTTAAGTATCCTTGTATGCCTGATCTCTCCAAGACCTTTACCATGAAGAGATGTTGGATTTTGTTGAATGCTTTTTCAGCATCCAGTGAGATGATCAAGTGGTTTTTTTTTTCTTTCAGATTGTTTAAGTGGTGGATTACATTGATGGATTTTCATATGTTGAACCACCCCTGCATCCCTGGCTTGAAGCCTACTTGATCATGGTGTATGGTACTGTTGATGTGTTCTTGGATATGGTTTGCAAGTATTGTATTGAGTATTTTTGCATCCATATCATAAGGGAAATTGGTCTGAAATTTTCTTTCTCTTTTGAGTCGTTGTGTGATTTAGTTATCTGGGTGACTGTGGCCTAATAGAATGAGTTTGGCAGTGTTCCTTCTGTTTCTATGTTGTGGAATAGTTTGAAGAGTATTGGTGTTAGCTCTTCTTTGAATGTCTGGTAGAATTCTGTGTTGAAACCATCTGGCCCTGGGCCTTTTTTGGCTGGAATACTTCTAATGACTTCTTCTAGTTCCTTAAGGGTTATATAGGACTGTTTACTTAGTTTACCTATTCTTGATTTAACCTTGGTAGATGGAATCTATCAAGAAAATTGTCCATTTTGCTTAGGTTTTCAAATTTTGTTGAGTACAGGTATTTGAAGTATGGCCTAATGATTCTTTGGATTTCCTCAATTTCTGTTGTTATTTCCCCCTTTTCATTTCTGATTTTGTTGATTTGGATATTTTCCCTCTGCCTTTTAGTTATTTGGATAAGGGTTTGTCTATTTTGTTGAAGTTCTCAACGAACCAACTCTTGGTTTCCTCAATTCTTTGTATTGTTCTTTTTGTTTCTAAGTTATTGATTTCAGCCTTCAGTTTGATGATTTTCTGTTTTCTGCTCCTCTTGGGAGTGGTTGCTTCTTTTTGTTCTAGCTCTTGCAGGTGTGCTTTTAGGTCACTAGTATAGGAACTCTCCAATTTATTTTTGAAGGTACTTAGTACTATAAACTTTCCTCTTAGCACTGTTTTCAATGTGTTCCATAAGTTTGGGCATGTTGTGCCTTTATTTTCATTGAATTCTAAGAAGACTTTAATTTCTTTTTTTATTTCTTCCCTGACCCAGAGGTCATTGAGTACAGAGTTGTTCACTTTCCATGAGTTTGGAGGCTTTCTGTTGTTTCTGTTACTGTTGAAGTCTAGCTTTATTCCATGATGGTCTGATAAGTTACAAAGGGTAATTTCAATTTTCTTGTATCTGGTGAGGCTTGCTTTGTGACCGACTGACTATATGGCTGAGTTTGGAGAAGGTTTCATGAAGTGCTGAGAAGAAAATGTATTCTTTTGTGTTTGGGTGAAATATTCTGCAGATATCAGGTAGGTCCATTTGATTCATTGTGTCTGTCAGTTTCAATATTTCTCTCTTTGGTTTCTGCATCATTGATCTGTCCAGTGGTGAGAGTGGTGTGTTGAGTCTCCCACTATTAATGTGTGAGGATCAATGTGGGATTTGAGCTTCAGTAGTGCTTCTTTAACAAATGTGGTGTCCTTACATTTGGGGCATAGATGTTCAGTATTGAGATGTCATCTTGGTAGATTTTTCCTTTGATGAATATGAAGTGTCCTTCCCCATCTCTTTTGATTAATGTTGATTGAAAGTCTAATTTTGTGAATACTAGAATGGCTACTCCAGCTAGCTTCTTGAGCCTATTTGCTTGGTATATCTTTTTTTCAGCCCTTTACTTTGAGATAATACCTATCTTTTTTGCTGAGGTGTTTTTTAAAAACAGTAGATTGCTGGATTTTGTTTTTGTGTCCATTTAAACTGTGTCTTTTTTATTAAGGAATTGTGTCCATTGTGTTGAGTGATATTAATGACCAGTGACTGTTACTTCCTGCCATCTTGATGTTGGTGGTAGTAGTTTGTGAGTGAGTTTCTCTTCTTTTGGTTTTGTTGCCATCATGTTATTTTATTTCTGTGTTTTCTTGTGTGTAGCTAACCTCTTTCAGATGGAAATTTCCTTCTAACATTTTCTGTAGAGCTGAATTTGTGCATATATATTGTTTGAATTTAGTTTTGTCATGGAATATATTGTTTTCTCCATCTATGCTGATTGACAGTTTTGCTGGGAACAGTAGTCTGGCCTGGCCTCTGTGGTTTTTCAGGGTTTGCAAGATGTCCAGGCCCTTCTGCCTTTTAGCATCTCTGATGAAAAGTCAGGTGTGATTCTGATAGGTTTGCCATTATATGTTACTTGGCCCTTTTCTTTTCCCTAGCAGTTTTTCATATTATTTCTTTGTTCTGTACATTAATGTTTTGTATAGTATAATACAACAACTATTATTATTATGTGGCAGATTTTCTTTTCTGGTCTAATCTATTTGGAGTTCTGTAGGCTTCTTGTACAGTTATAGGCATCTCTTTAGGTTTTGGATTTTTTTTTTCTATGATTTGGTTGAAGATATTTTCTGATCCTTGGATCTGGGAATCTTCTCTTTCTTCTATTCCTATTATTTTGATATTTCATCTTTTCATAGTGTCCTTGATTTCCTGAAGGTTTTGTGTCAGGACTTTTTTATTTTACATTTTCTGTGACAGATATATCAATTTATTGCAATTTTATCCTCTGTGCCTGAGATTCTTTCTTCCATCTGTTGTATTATGTTGTTGATGCTTGTGTCTGTAGTTCCTTTTCTTTTTTCTAAGGTTTTCCACTTCAATGGATGTCTCGTGTTGTGCTTTATTTATTGCTTCAACTTCCCTTTTCAGGTCTTGAAACATTTTATTCCATTCTCTCTCTTTTTAACTATATTTTCCATTCCTCTACGAGCTATATTCATTTCCATCACCTGTTTTGTTGTATTTTGTTGTTGCTCTCTAATGGATTTGTTTTCCTCCTGTAAGACTTCTATTATTTTCATAAGTGTAGGATTAAGGTCATTTTCCTGTATTTCAATTGTGTTAGGATTTCCAGAGTTTTCTGTAGAATTATAACTATGTCCTGGAGATGTCATATTGCTTTAGATTTTTTTTTAATTGTGTTCTTGGGCTGGTCTTTAGTCATTTGGTTGACCCTGGTGTGGAGAGCTGAGTGAATATTAGAAGAAATGTCTGAGAGAGAACTTTTTCCCAGGTTGGTGACTGTTGACTTACTTGGATGGCTTCACATTCTCTGTACAATAACTTTATGTTCTGCCAGAATGTCTCATTGAGACCCTTGCTGTTAGTGCATTTTACTTGTCAAGTTTCTTGTTTCTATTGTATCCAAAACTACAGAGTTTTCTAGTAACAGGGGGAATGATATTATAACATTATAATGTTTTGTGTAACTACCTGTTGCTACCTGTTACTACCTGTACACAAAAGATCAGACTGCTCTGCCTGTGTGAGTTTGTTTTTATGGAAACGGAATCAAACTTCTCTATACTGAACATCACCTGTTTGCTGCACTTATTAAAACAGCTACACAATATATTAGGCTGCTATTGTTGTTGCAAGAGTTAACAGCAGTCCTCCCGATCCCATGCTTTGTCTTCTTTTATTAATATCTTAATTTGTATCTCAGCCTTAATTTCTTAATCCTCACACTCCCAATCAAAAACCCCCTGTCATCAGGGCATGCTCCAGGACCCTGGTGTTGTCTGGTTGTTTCTGATGTCAGTTGACCTTGGTGGTCAGGAAAACTTCCTGTTCTGGAGGCTGGGCTTTCCTGTGATCCTGTTGTCTACCTCTGGATGATGGGTAGGTTCCTATAATAGAGACTAGATCTCAGAGAGTGGCTTCAGCTCTCTTAAGATGGTTGTGACCCACTTGTACCTATATACAGGGGATTGGAGTGGGGAGGGGGCTATCCTGTGAGGTCCTGAGAGCTGGTGGGTCTCCGTAGGAAGGCAGGTCTAGCTGTGGACAAGAGGATGGACCCGTGGGCCACTTGGGCCTGGGTTCTCCCTTCACTGACACAGTCAGTCTGATTCAGCAGCTAGGCTGACTGTAACGCAGGGAGCTCCACTCAAGTCCGGTGCCAGTGTCAGCAGGCCTTTTGCTGACTGCCTCAAAAACTCTCGTGAGTGACCCTCCCCAGTTTTTATGGGAGAAATACTGTGGCTGGATGCATTTGCAGTCATTCATGTCTCCTGATTGCTTTGCTATGGATAGGTTTGGTCCCTGCCACTCAGCTAAAATGCACATTGTGCTGCCGTGTTGGAACTCTGGGAAATTAAATCTTATTTACCTTTGCTCTTGTGGTCCAGATGCTCTTCCCAGTTTGGTGAACAAGTCTTAATGGAGGCTGTATCTCAGGGAGACAGATGAGGACCACTGATCTGTGGCTGGAGCAGTGGGCCATATCTGCTCATGGGCTGGACCTGCTCTGTCCGAGTTCCTGTCCAGGTGGGTGACTGAGCTGGCTCAACTCTTGGTGTTTTAACCGTGGTAAGTTTGGCCATTTACAAAGAAATTGTAGGACTAACAGGCTCAGAGACCAAAATGTCCAGCATGATATTAAATACGGTTCTTTTCAATCAAGATGTCAAAATGGCCTCCACGTTAACTCTGGGAAAAACAGTAACAACACAAGTGGCTTCTGGTAGCAGAAAGTCGAGATTATCTGGAATTTGTAAACTTTTGGGAGAGGTCAACATTGCACAAATGAATATATGTCCAAGAGGAACATACAAGGTAATCTTTTTCAGTCAGGAAGAAACTTTGGGGTCCTACCTTGAGGGCCCACAGCAAAATGTATGAGCCATTTTAGACAAGAGCGGCTGAGTTATCAAAATAGAGCAGCCAAGAGTTACAGGATATGAAGACAAAAACAAGTAAACAAACCTATTGATACAAAAAATAACATGTAATTCATTAAAAATATCTTTGCTACTCATTTAAAAATGCAAATTATGCTTTTGTATCCATCCATGCATGGTTCCCAGACCACTTGCCCTGCCTGGGGAATCAAGAGATTGGCCAGAATCAAAGTCATGGCCAGAAGGAAGGTTCTTCTTGATAACGCCCTGAGACTATACACCATCCAGTCTGGACTTATTGCCCTCCTCCCCAGGCATGAATACAAAAGAAGAAACTTCATCATCCCAGCATAGGAAGATGGCCCAGGCTTCTTTTCTTCCTCCCTTCCTTTCTTCCTTCCTTCCTTCCTCTGTCCCTCCTTCACTCCTTCCTTCCTTTTCCCTTTTCCTCCCTTTCTCCCTCCCTCTTGACCCACAGGTGGTACTCTACCTATGGCCCATCTATCAAATAGATAGATAGATATATAGATATATAGATAGATAGATAGATAGATACATAGATACATAGATACATAGATACATAGATACATAGATAAATGAATAATAAGTTTCCAGTTATTTATTTGTTTATTGACTTTCAATTTCATTGGAGCTAAATTCTCCCTCAATGCCCCGCTCCCCCTCACACAGTGTCCTGAGCCACTTACTACTGGCTGTTGTTTCTTTTGCAAGTATAGAGAAAATATTTTCCTCTTTGGTGACCCTTTTCTTTGCAGACTTTTCTCCATGAACAAAACTGGGAGTGACTTTCCACAGTTAAAGTACAGGATATGTGGAGAGCTGCCTCCATAGTTTCCCTGGGATTTAGAGGTGGGGAGATGTATTGTCTATGAGTGTTGTTAAGACCTAGACCTACCTAGAGAGGTTCAGTTGTACCAGTTTGGTATTTTTAATTCACATTTAATGTCTGGGTAAATCTTGACAGAAATCAAGCATCTTAAAATCCTAGACATGTTTATCACCTCCTCTCCTTGCAAGATTTTTTTTGTATTTAGTTTTGTGATTTGGTTTTAGCAAACATACCTTCCAGACTGACTGATGAATTTGTAAAGCTTATCTACCTGACTGAGGCTTTCAGACTAACCATGCAGAGTATTCTGAGAGCAGCTACATTGGAATGTCTACCTATGAAAATGACTTCCCATAACCACATAGCTTGCTCCACCTTTGCTTAACCTTCATAGTCCAACTGGGACAGAATTGCACACTAGCTAGATGCTGGGAGTGCTTGGATGTGCAGAAAAGGATCACTTACAGTCAACAAAGTTCAGCTGTGTTTTGTTTGATTTGGGGAATGGGCTTTCTTTTTTTTTTTTTTTGAAAGTAGAGTTTTAGGACTGGAGAGATGGCTCAGTGGTTAAGAGCACTGACTGCTCTTTCAAAGGACCTGCGTCCAAATTCCAAGCACCCATATGACAGTTCACAGCTGTCTGTAATTGCTGGGCATAGTGGTACAAGACTTTATTCCCAGCAGGCAGATCTCTGTGAGCTCAAGGCTAGCCTGGTCCAGGGTGGATACACAGAAAAACCTTGTCTCAAAAAAAAAAAGAAAGAAAAGGGGAGAAAAAGAAAAACAAACAAAAACCAAAAAACCCGAAATCAAACTAAACCAATCCAAAACCAAAAGGATTTGTAACATCTACAGGCTGGTTAGTGCCACCTTTTTTGTTTGTTTGTTTGTTTTGTTCTTTTTGTTTTTGTTTTTGAGACAGGGTTTCTCTGTGTAGCCCTGGGGCTATCCTGGAACTCACTCTGTAGATCAGGCTGGCCTACAGAGATTCATCTCACATAGATTCACCTCCCTCTACCTCCCGAGTGGAGTGCCAGGATAAAGTCATGCTCCACCATCCTGATCTGGTTAGTGCCATCTTCAACACCATCTGTGCTCTATTAGCATGGAAGTTCCATGAGTAGAACTGTAGGACCCAAGTTTACTTTACCAAACTTTAGTCCGGCTCCAAACGCCTGAGACTTGGATAGGTCCTGAACTCTAGGGCAACTTGTTCCAGGAACTGAAAGTTGGAAATCAATAGGACTGGGGGGGAGAGGGCAGTACATTCTGTGGTTCTTCTGGGTTGAGAAACAGCTCTCAGGGGGACTACAGGGGGTGCTGTACCCCTCTGAGTTTGGAAACTCTGTAACTGTCACCAGGGGCCAAATTCCTCATCACTGATATCAAGTTCCTCATCCAGAACCAATCAGTTTGATGATAGATATATTGGTTAATAATCAATAGAGGCTTGCTAAGGTACTGTTGCTGATTCTGCCTTGCTGAAATCTATAAAATCTGATGTAAAACTCCCTTCATGGTCGCCTCCCCTTGGATGGGGACTCTGTTAGTGCCAAATCCAGTGCACTGGTAAATAAACCTCTTGCTTTTGAGTCCTGGTGATTCCTTGGTTGCCTCAAATTTGGAGTCCGTTTCTTGGGCTCAACAGAATGAAGGATGAACAAGCATGTCCAACCCTACAATAATAGTGATATTCGTCCATCATAAAGGATGAGGGTAGCACATACACACATGCTTGTTCCCACACATATGCCTGAGCATGTGAGTGAGAGTGAGCATATACACGCACACACACACACACACACACACACACACAGATCCACTTCAAAATTAAATTAAATAGAAAATAAAATAGAAGCAATTGCCAGGCCTAGTGGTGCTCACTTTTAATCCCAGCACTTGGGAGGCAGAGGCAGGCCGAACTCTGTGGGTTCGAGGAGGTCAGCCTGGTCTACAAATCGAGTCCAGGACAGCCAGGGCTCTGTTACACAGACAGAGAAACCCTGTCTCGAAAAACCTAACTAGATAAATAAATAAATACAAATAGTTGGCTCAAGAGGTGGCTCAGCAGTTCTTCCAGAGGACACAGATTCAAATCCCAACACCCACATAGTGCCTCAGAACTGTCTGTAACTCCTCTTCCAGGGATATGACACCTTCACACAGACATACATGCAGTCAAAGCACCAATGTACATTAAATAAATAAATAGATAGACAGATAGATAGATAGACACATTCATACATACATACATACAACCTTCCTGGGGTCAACATTCTGCTGCCATTCTGGTTATGTTTCCTGGTTGGTTACATCAACCAAGATGGCAGTGAATTCAAGTGGTTGGTTCCATCTTGGTGAGGTCAATGTACAATAAAGTAACAGAACAAGAAATTAAAAGCAAATAAACAAAGAAACAAGCAAGCAAGAAACCTTCCTTGGATTAACAACAACAACAAAAAAAGAAGCCAGGTTGGCATGGTGATGCATGGCTTTAATCTCAACACATCTCCAACCCCAATGGTTAAGTATTATCTCTGAGGACCATTAAACATAATCAACAATCATTTTGAGACTGGTTATACTGTGGAGCCTTACTAAACCCATATTGAAAAAATATTCCATTTTGTATTAAGTTTGACTCAGAGCTGACCTCCAGTTCCAGAACAACAACAAAATGTACCTGACATTGTATTCCAGGTGTGTTCCCTCGTCATCACTGGACAGCTCACTCTGAGAAAGCACCCAAAAAGTCTAAACAAACTTTGTTTCTTTGTCTAAGTCTGTATATAAACGCTATGTTTTCTGGGTTCAGGGCTCTCATCTTGAAACACTGCATCTGTGAGCACTGAGAGTCCAACCTATGAGCTTGAAAAAAACAAAATTCAACAATGTTTTCGGTTTTGTTTTTTTGTTTGTTTGTTTGTTTGCTTGCTTGTGTGGCTTTTGAGGGTGGACTGTTTTATATTATTAAAAGTAGAATTTTTATTTGCTACACTGTATTCTGATCATAGTTTCCCATTCCCAAACTCCCACCCAAATCCACCTGGGGCCTCCCCTTAGGCATGAAATATAGACCCAGTGAGACTCCCTTGGAGAAACACAATATTTCCCTCTCTGGTGGTTGTCAATTGGAGATAACATCTGGTTAGGGATTGTGAGGCTTGTCTCCATTTCTCCTCTCAGACCTGGGACCCCATCTGCTTTTGACCTGCCAGTTGTGGGCCCTGCCTGTTTTGTGAATTTAAAAAAAAAGTGGGCACTTCCTTTCTGATCTCTGTGATTTCAAGGCATGGTGATGCATGCCTCCTTTAATCTCAGCACTGGAGAGGCAGAGGCAGGCGTTAGAGGCCGGCCTGCTCTATATCCTATGTTTTGGCACCACGTGGTAGACAGACCTTGTCGCTAATAGATGAATACAGAAACAGATGAATCAGTGCGTCCTGAGTGTGCCTAGCGCATTCAGAAGCCAGACGAAGGGGGCAGGTCTGGTGAAATTAGATTTATGGGTGGCTGTCAGCTGCTTGTTGTCTGTCATATGTGTATTGGGATGTGAAATCAAGAAAGATAGAGACAGGAAAGGTGGGAATGCAAACAGGCTGCTCGTTAAGCTTCTGTCATCCATTTTAGTGTTACAGAGTGAGTTATGTCTGAGGAGTATCTTAGTTAGGTGAAACAAAAACAACAGGGAAAATAATACGTGTGTGCTAGTTTCTCAGTTTTAACTTAAAAACACAGGGTTTCTCTGTGTAGTTCTGGATGTTCTGGAACTCACTGTATAGACCAGCCTGGATTCAAACTCAGAGATTCAGCTGCCTCTGTCTCCCACATACTGGAATTTTTGGTTTGCTTTGGTTTTTGAATTTTCTGTGTAGCCCTGGCTATCCTGGAACTCACTGTGTAGACCAGGCTGGACTCAAACTCAGAGATTCACCTGCCTCTGCCTTTCAAGTGTCAGGATTAAAGGTGTGTGCCACCATGCCTGGCAAAGAATCTCATCTTTTATGACTTAAGATTCTAGCTTTTACCTGGCAGTGGTAGTGGCAGGGGCAGAGGCAGGCGGATCTCTGTGAGCTTGAGGCTAGCCTAGTCTACAGAGCAAGTTCCAGGACAGACAGGGCTACACAGAGAGAAACCCTGTTTGAAAACAAAACAAAAACAAAACAAAGCAAAACAAACAAAAAAAAACTTTTTTCCCTGTGTTTTATACTTCAGCGTTGATTGCTATTACTTGCCATCCAGTGGGTTTGAATGTGATTTGTTTATATTTTTCCTAATTCTTGACTTGTGTACTGAAGTCAATTATCTGTGTTCTGTCTGTCTGTATTAAAGTAGGCAATTAGAGATATAAGTTTTCCTATAGGACTGATTTTACTGTATGACAGGAGTTATGTTGTGTTGTATTTTCATTTTTATTTACTTGCAGGACAATTCTCTCAATTTTTGTTTTGTTCCATGAGTTGGTTCTTGGATGGCCAGTCCCTTGGTCTCTGATGCCCACCTCTGTCCTCTGGGGACACCTGGTGGTGGAAGCATGATACACAGACTTACAGCCCCCCCCCCCCCAAAAAAAAAGAAAAAGAAAAAGCAGCCTGTTCCTATAAAACTAAAAGGACAAGAATTTCAAGGTCATCACCCCCTCCTATTCCCCTGACCTTGTGCCAGAGACTGTAGGTAAGAGACAGAGAGTGAGGCTTGACTGAACTGCTTAGATACGAACAGCTTCTGCATTCTAGTTTCACTTTATCTTCTTGTTGGATGGGAACTCTAACAAGAACTAGAGAAGATTTATGGGCCTTTGTTCCTCCACCTCCGGTGTTAATGCCTGTGTCCCAAGGTGTGCCCATGCTGCCTGTCGTCTATTCTGGCAATGGATCCTGGGATTGCCTTCCTTGCTTCACCTGGTAGATGTTTCTGTGCCAGTCTCAGGCAATTGCCAAGGCCTTGTGTTTCACCATCCACCACAGCAGGAAGATGTGGAGGACTTAAGAACTTTACGGTCCCAATCAATTCAGAGGCTGGGAAATCATTGTTCTCTCTTATGCTTCCTAGTTATCCTCTCCTATTTTGGGGAGGGATCTTTTCCCATTGGACCTACCTCTGCCTTGGGGTTTGTGCTCTTTTCAGCCTGCAGTCCTCATGGTTTCTGATCATTTGGAACCCAGAGTGTGGCCATTGCAATCTTGGGGGGTAATGCTATTAAGTCCATATGCAGTGATTTGGTCCTTCTGTGATGTGTATTCAGCATATGAGTAGAGATTTTGGATATTGATTCCATGCTTTGTAGTCAAGTCTGGAAATTGCTTTACCCTTCCTGAGTCTTCATTTATGTTATTGGCAGTATAGTTATTGTTTTTCTAGTTACTCAAATGTATTCTTAAGCATAGGGCTCAACAGCAGGTATTTAACGCATCCACCCTTAAGGTGTTGTTGGCCATGGATCATCCACTGCTATACAAACTTATATGGCTTGCTCAAAAGAAAGTTTCTTTTGGTGCACATGCTTGGGCTGGCTAGCCAATGGTGGGTAAGAGAGTTTTGGGCAATCACTTCACCAACCTAAGACGGGCCTTCCAAACTGGATTTTGGAATAGCTTAAGACGGGTAAGGGAAGAATGATTGTGCTCCAACCTAAGACAGGCACAGTCCTCTTGTACTACTTATCAATTTATAGCAAAGGGGGAACTGATGGAGCCCCTTACACAGAAGCCATCAGTGACTTGTTTGTTGTCAAGTTCTCAACCTTCAGCTGAGAAATGCGGTTGGGCCTTTTACCTGGGACTTTCCACACAGTTGGTACTTTTGTACTTTCCTGATTCTGTAATGAGATGAAGGTGTGATTCTGAAGCTCTTGTTTCCACGCCTACCTGTGTTCTCAGCTATATATGCAGTTGAACCTTCAGTAAAGTCACCTTGATAAGATTGCTGTCTTGGTGTCCTTCTTGTGCTCTTGTCTCCTTAATTCTGAGCCCCCTGTACAGGTGGTAGAGCCAGTGGTCACAGGTGATGACAGGCATCACTACTTCTTTAGTATTCTGCAAAGTCTACCCAGTGTACTCAACCCAACCAAACCAGAAGAGTCTGAAATATATTATTTTTCCAACCCCAAATATAGAAAACCAAATCTCAACTTAGGCTAGGATGAAGATTTCTTGGAATGCTCATGAAAATGAGGGATAGGTCTGAGATTCTGAATTGGGCACTAGAACCTATCTCACAATCCATCTATAAATAAATAAAATGACTAACTAGGTTATGTTCATAATACTAAAATCTTTCCCTATGACTATATATTCTTCTCCACCTATTAAAAGCACTTAGAGAGTGCTGCCAGACATGGTGGTATATACTTGTAAATCCACCACTTGGGAAGGCACAGCAAGGCAGTTTTCTGAGTTTGAAGACACCCTAGTTCACACCATTGTAAGTTCCAGCACAGTCAGGGCAACACAGTGAGAAACTGTCTCAAAAAAAACAAAACAAAGCCAACAACCAAAAGATAAGTTACCTAAAAAGGTAGGGCATGGTGGAGCACACTTTATTTATTTATTCATTTATATTTCTTCAAGTTACATCTCACTCACAATCGCCTCCTTACCGCCCCCAACTCGTCCCACCCTCCCACCCTCTTCCCCCTTACCCCACCCCATCTACTTCCTTTTTTTTAAAGTTTAAGGTATATATCCCCCCCCCAACAGCTCCCGTTTTCAGTCCAACAAATGGCTCTTTCTCTTATAACAACAAATACAGTACAAAACAACAGAAATAATTAGGCCACAATTATGACAATTATAAAGCTTAGCATACATTCCCAATGTCCAGTCCATACGTATTTGGCAAATGACTTTAACATTCTACTATCCAACCATCTATATCTCACTCAGTTTCCATCCTAACTTGCATCACAATTTTAAAAACATCTTCTTAGATCCAGAACACCCTCTTAATTCCTAAACAACTCAAAATTTAACTATGAGACTCTATCTATTCTTCAACCACCTCAGAGACCTGAGAGGGATAAATATATCTGATTATATAGGAAGTGCAGGGCCTGCAGCTTCCAAAACTAAGAAATGACATACCAGTGGCTGCCTGGACAGTTCCCAATTTCTCTCCATACATTAAAGCATCAATCTTCAGCCATTTGGCCCTGTTTCTCTGACAGCCATCTCCAATTGGAGATTCTTTGATGCTCATCATCTGCTTGGGGTAGAATTGGTGGTGCTGTCAGGAGTTGATGTGTCTCAATATAAAAAAAAATCTTAAGTTAAGAAAACATCTTTGAATTTCATATTCTTCAGATCTCTTGAGATTTTTGAAGACCACCTATCTATCTCCTTATATTTGGATAAGCAAATGTTGCTTGTCTCTTAGCAACTTGATTTCTGATTAACTTAGAAAATAACTGATAGACTGCCCTAGTACCTAACAAAATGACATGCTTGAATGACTATTAGTTTGTATACCTTTAATTATCCTAAGCAGTTTATGAAAGTTGTTAACAAAAGGCCAAAACTTCACATTTCATTTTTAAGCATTACCTAGGTACAATACCTTAAAAAGAGTTAGCCTTAATTTTGCATCAATATACAAAGATCAATACTGACATAGCCAAATATAATCTTAATTTTGTATCAATATAGAAGGGTATAAGAGCATATTCAAAAATCCATTCTTTTTTCTTTATCATACCTATATTATGTTTATATCCCATTTTTTTTTTACTCAAGTCTTTTCACCCCTACATAAGAGAGAAAGGATACAGAAAAGAAAAGAGAGAAATATCTGGGTCTAACCTCCAAAACCTATTTGACAAGACCATTTAACAGCTTGTAATCTCTCCCCTTAAATAACAAGAAGTATCTATAACCCATCAAATGATCAAAGGGGGGGAAAATCACCCACCTCATCTTCTGGAGATGGGACATCACTCTCTTAAAATGATTTCCTGCTGATTTGGGATATAGTAAACCTGTTTGGGACCCAAATAAGAATGGAAAAATGGTAAAACATGTTAATAGAATCATTTGATGTTCATTCCTTTTATGCTCAGCTATTTAAATGTCCTAAGAAGTTCATAGACAGAAGCTGAACTTTAGTGAAGTTCTGGCTGCAACAGTCTGTGGAGGTGAACATTCTTAGCGATTTTGAGTTGTTGTGGTTGTAGACTTTTGAGGAAACAGCTATTGAGGAAGTCTGCAAGGTTGCATTGTCTGGGCTACTTGTCTTCTTTGGTGTCTGATCTGTTTTCTTCTGAGGTTTCAGTTGTTCAGTTGTCCCTGAATTCCTTAGATGGGTGCTTTAAATCTCCTGGAAAGATAAGAACAGGGCCCTGCCCTAATCCTAACTCTGGGAAACTACTTTTTTGGGGGGGAGGGGGTGTCAGGTAATATTTTTAACTGGAGAAAATTCAGGTTTTTGACAATATAAAAAGTATTATTTCTCAATTGAGATTAAAAAAGAAATTATTTTGATATTTTGGAACTAAACAAACCTTTAAGTGTATATATTTTGAGATCTCGATTGACCTTGAAATTCTGTTCTTTTTAGTTATATAGGAATGGGCTTTTTTTTTCTTTTTTGCCTGTAAGTCTGTGTATCATGCTTCCACCACGAGGTGTCCCCAGAGGACAGAGGTGGGCATCAGAGACCAAGGGACTGGCCATCCAAGAACCAACTCATGGAACAAAACAAAAATTGAGAGAATTGTCCTGCAAGTAAATAAAAAATGAAAATACAACACTACATAACTCCTGTCATACAGTAAAATCAGTCCTATAGGAAAACTTATATCTCTAATAAATTTTAAAAAAAGGTTAAAAAAAAAAGACCCATATTTATCACCTTACACAAAACTTGAGTCCAAGTGGATCAAAAAGCCTGACACACTAACTCTAATAGAAGAGAAAGTGAGGAAAAGCCTCGAGCTCATTGGCATGGGTGACAACTTCCTAAATGAATTAGAGCCTGCTCAGGCTCTAATCAATAAACGGGACCTCATGAAACTGAAAAGATTCTGTAAGGCAAAGTACACTGTCTTTAGAACAAAATGGCAACCTATTCTACAACCAACACACCAAAAGGAACAGGAGCATAGACTGTGTTACCTGTTAATGAGACACTTTTCCCTAGTGGTGCTGTCATGCAGGCCCCCAGTACATGAGGAAGCTCTTAGCCCTCATATGACTGTTGAACTGGGGTAGGGGACTGACATGTAGGGACACTCCACTCTGGAGGAGTAGGATAGAAGGGAGAGGGGGGAGGAGGGGGAACTGGGAGAGGTGGAAAGAAGACACTGTGATGGAGATGTAACTTGAAGTAATAAATAAAGACAAAAAATAGAAATTTAAAACATTTTAAATCCTCAAGCGATCTGTAGAGTATGGCATTCAAAGATGTTTTCTTAACTTAAGATATTTTTGATATTGAAACATGTCAACTCCTGACAGCACCACCCATTCTACCCCAAGCAGATGATGAGCATTGAGGAATCTCCATTTGGAGATGGCTGCATTAGTGGGAAGCTGGTCACTGGGCAAGAGAAAGCCCTTGCTTCAACTGTAGACAGAATGCTGTCTGAAAAGGACAAAACTTGGAAGCAGGTAAGTCGATAGCCTAGCTCTGCCAAGACAGGGTAGACAATTCCTTCATAATTCCTGCTTTACAATTAATGTATCTCAGAGATACTGGGCCTAAAGACTGAAGGCAGATGTTCCAATGCATTGAGAGAAATTGGAGGCTGTCTATGCAGCCAGTTGTCTGTCATTTCTTAGTTTTGCAAGCTGTGTACTCTGCACTTCCTGTTTATTCAGATGTATTTATCCTTCTTGGGTTTCTGATGTGGTTGAAAACTAGATAGCTATACTTTCACAGTTAAATTTTAAGTTGTTTAGGAATCAAAAGGATGTTCTAGGTCTAAGGAGATGTTTTTAAGTTGGTGATGCTAGTTAGGATGGAAAATGAATAAGGTATAGAACTTTAAACTCATGGAGATAGATATAATAGAATGTTAATATCAGTTTCCAAATACATATGGACTAGACATTGGGAATGTATCGTATACCTTACAATTTTCATAATTGTGGCCTAAATGTTCTTATGGTTTTGTATTGTATTTATTGTTATAAGAAAAAGAGCCTTTTATTGGACTAAAAGGGGGAGCTGTTAGGGGGAAAAAGATACACCTTAAATTTCTTTTAAAAAGTCGATGGGAGGATGAGGGGGAATGAGACCAGGAAGGGGAGGAGAGAGGGAACTGTGATTGAGATATAACTTGAAGAAATAAATAAATGTTGGAAAAAAAAAACACTGAGTGTTTTGATATCTGAGGCTTTTGGTGGCTACTGGGAAAGAAAATGGATGGGAATCTCTTAACTCCAGGCCACTCCTCTGGTTATGCAGTTAGCTTGAGATTAAGCCCTTTCTCTCTGTTTCTCTCTCTCTCTTTTAAAGGCTTAAAATGTGGTTTTTGGTTTTTGTATGTTTGTTTATTTATTACTTCAAGGTACATTTTCATCACAGTCCCCTCTCTCCACCTCTCCCAGTCTCACCCTCCCACCCACTCCCCCTCTCCCACCTATCCTACTCCTCCAGAGTGGGTTGCCCCTACATATCATCCACCCTCAGTTCAAAAGTCGTACAAGTGTTAAGAGCTTCCTCTCGCACTGGGGCCTATGTGACCACTCTATTGGGGCAAAGTGTCCCACTAATAGGTAACAAATTCTATGTTCCTGTTCCTTTTGGTGTGTTGGTTCTAAGATAGTTATCCTGTACTACATGACTAAAATGCAATTATAAGTGAATAGATGCCATGTGTATCTTTCTGAGCCTGGGTTACCTCACTCAGGATGAGCTTCTCTAGTTCCATCCATTTGACTGCAAGTTTCATGATTTCATTGTTTCTGATGGCTGAGTAGTATTCCATTGTGTAGATGTACCAAAGTTTTTTTTTTATCCATTCATCAATTGAGGCACACCTGGGTTGTTTCCAGTTTCTAGCTATTACAAACAAGGCTGCTATGAACATAGATGAGGAAAAAATCTTTGTGGTTTGGTAAGGAATCATTTGGATGTACGACCAGGAGTGGTATGACTGGGTCTTGAGGTAGAGCTATTCCAGGTTTTCTAAGATATCACCAGACTGATTTCCATAGTGGTTGTACAAGTTTGCACTCCCACCAGCAATGGAGGAGGGTTCCCCTTTCTCTGCAACCTAGCCAGCATGTGCTGTCATTTGACTTTTTAATCTTAGCCATTCTAACCGGTGTGAGATGGAATCTCAGGGTCCTCTTGAGTTGCATTTCTCTGATGATTAAGGATGGTGAGCATTTCCTCAAGTGCCCCTCTTCCATTACAGATTCCTCCTTTGTGAATTCTCAATTTAGCTCTGTTCCCCATTTTTTGATTGGATTATTTGTTTCTTGGTGTTTAATTTCTTGAGTTCTTTATAAATTATGAATATTAGCCCTCTGTCATATGTGGGGTTGGTAAAGATCTTTTCCCAATCTGTAGGTTGCCATTTTGTTCCAATGACAGTTTCCTTTGCCTTACAGAAGCTTACCAGTTTCATAAGGTCCTATTTATTGATTGTTGGTCTTAGAGCCTGAGCTGTTGGTGTTCTGTTCACCTGTGCCAATGAGTTAGAGGCTTTTCCCCACTTTCTCTTCTATTCGATTTAGTGTGTCCGGTTCTATGTTAACGTCTTTGATCCACTTGGACTTAAGTTTTGTGCAAGGTGATAAGTATGGGTCTATTTGCATTCTTTTACGTGTTGACATCCAGTTAGACCAGCACTATTTGTTGAAGATGCTGTCCTTTTTCAACTGTCTGGTTTTGGCTTCTTTGTCAAAAATTAAATGCCTATAGGTGTGTGGGTTTATTACTGGGACTTCAATTCGATTCCATTGATCTACTTTTCTGTTTCTATAACAGTACCATGCTGTTTTTTTTGTTTGTTTGTTTTTTTACTATTGCTCTGTAGTATAGCTTGAAATCAGGGATGGTGATAACTCCAGATGGTTTTTTATTGCACAGGATTAATTTAGCTATTCTGGGTTTTTTTTTTTTTTTATAAATACATTATTTTTTTCTTCAAGTTACATCTCAGTCACAAACCCTTCCCTATTCCCCCTTCCTATCCCGCCCTTCCACCCTCTTCCCCCCAGAAGTTTCCCCTTTCAGTCCAACAGATGGTTCCTTCTCTTATAACAGTAAGTATTATACAAAACAACAGTTATAAATATGCCACATTTATGAGAGTTAAATGGCCCAGTATACCTTCCCAATGTCCACTTTATACATATTTGGCCCCTGACTTTAACATTCTACTATCTAAACATCTTCATGAGTTTAAAGGTCTATATCTGACTCAACATTCATATTAACTTGCAACACACTTTTAAGAGTATCTTCTTAGATCTATAACACCCTCTTGATTCCTAAACAACTCAAAATTTAACTATGAGACTCTAGCTGTCTATTCTTCAACCACCTCAGAGACCTGAGAGGGATAAATATATCTGCTTATATAGGAAGTGCAGGGCCTGCAGCTTCCAAAACTAAGAAAGGACATACCACTGACTGCCTGGACAGTTCCCATTTTCTCTCCATACATTCCTGCATCAGTCTTCAGCTTTTGGGTCCTGTTTCTCTGACAGACATTTGTTGTAGAGCAGGGATTATGAAGGACTTACCTACCCTGTCTTGGCAGAGTTAGGCTGTCGACTTCTCTGCTACCAAGTTTTGTCCTTTTTGGACAGCAGTCTGTCTGCGGTTGGTGCAAGGGGTTTTTTCATGCCAAGAGATAGGCTTGCCACTAATTCAACCATCTTACAGTGGAGGTTCTTCGATGCTTATCTTCTACTTGGAGTAGAATAGGGGGTGCTGTCAGGCGCTGATATGTCTCAATATCAAAAATAAAAAGAAAAGAAAATCTTAATTTAAGATAACACCTTTGAATGCCATATTCTGCAGATCTCTTGGGGTGTTTGAAGATGCCCTATCCATCTCTTGTATTTAGATAAGCAAATGTTGCTTGTCTCTTAGCAACTTGATTACTGGGTAGTTTAGAGAATATCTGTGATAGACTGTCATAGTAGCTAACAAAGTGACATGTTTGCATGACTAGGAGTTTGTTTTATTTAACTATCCTAGACCATTTTAGATAGTTGGTATCAAGAGGCAAGAGCTTCACATTTTATTTTTAAGTATCTCTAGGTATGATACCATTAGGAAGTGTTACCTTTAATTTTGTATCAATATACAAAGATCTATTCAATTGTGGTTAAATATACTCTTAATTATGTATCAATATACAAAGATCAATGCCTATGTAGCCCAATACAGTCTTAATATTACGTCCATATACAAGGGTCAATACCATTGTGGCCAACTGTAATCTTAATTTTGTATCAATATACAAAGATCAATACCAATGTAATCCAATACAATCTTATTTTTGCACAATAAACAATGGTCAATACCACTTTAGTCTAATAAACTACTAATTTTGTATCAATATACAAAGGTATAAGGGCATATTCAATAATCTGCCCCTTCTTCTTGGACCTTCCTGTGCTATGTCTATATCTCATTTTTCTCAAGCCTATGCACTCCTACATAGGAGAGGAAGAAGGATACAGAAAAGGAAAAGTAGGAAGTCCCTGGGGCTAACCTCCAAAACCCATTAAACAGGACCATTTATCAGCTTGTAATCTCTTCCCTTAAATATCGGAGTTTTCAGTTATCCTTCAAATAACCAAAAAAAAAGGGCGGAGAAACACCTTCCCCACCCTCTGGGCATGGGACATCGCTCTCTTAAAGTGACTTCCTGCTGATTTGGGTCGTAGTAGACCTGTTTGGGGCCCGAACTCACATGGAAAAAATGATTAAAAATGTTAGTACAATCCTTTTATGTTCAGTCCTTCTGTTCTCAGCTGTTTAGATGACCTAAGGGGTTTGTAGGCAGAAGCTGATCTTGCAGGCTTCACTGAGGTTCCGGCCGGAGCATTGTGTAGAGCTGAATGGTCACAGTGACATTGGATTGCCGTGGTGGTTGCAGGCCCCCGATGGAGACAGCTATTGAGGAAGTCTGCCAGGCAGAATCAACTGGGTCACTCATCCTCCTTGGTGCCTGATTCTGCTCTCTGCTGAGGTTTCCGCTGTCCAACCGTCCCCGGGCTCCCCTAATGGACGCTTCGGTTCTCCTGGAAAGATAAGAACAGAGCCCTGCCCCAATCCCAACCCTGGGACAATTGCCCTCTTTTTGGGGGGGGGGGGCTAGGTAGTACTTCTCCTGAAGCAAATTTGGCCTTCCGACAACATACAAAGCATTATCTTTCAATCTGGGTTAAAGAAGAAATCATTCTGTCACCTTGGAGCTAAACCAGCTCCAGTGTATATATTTTGAGATCCCAAAGGACAATCTGCCTGCATCGAGAAGGCCTTTTGTAAGTAGCCTCCAAACCTAGGTCCCTCCAAATCCCATGTGTGTGTCTCTGAACTCTAATTATTGGGA